>BGZK01002789.1:0-42031 GCA_005406025.1 Eumeta japonica
TTAATTTGTATTAAATTTTAAAACATCTTATAGATTTTGTTTATTAACATTTCAAAAACTATTATGACTATAAATCGTTTTATACTGAAGCAATATGCCAAATACGGAACTAAACTTTTTTTCTCTCTTTCGCCCATTCTCGTCCATTTATGGACAACTTGCCCGTTAGATACTGTCCTACAAGTACAATCCGAGACCGCCAGTAACGGTGCCCTGCGAGTATTACCATATTAAATAAGTAAAAACTCTGTATTTTGACTATCGCAAGGAAACTATATTAAATAGAGGACTAAACTAATAATTAAATAGAATATATAAATATATATTCTATATAATTATTTATATATAAATAAACTAATATTAAATAGAAGAGAATAGGAAAGAAAAGAGCACAAAAAAGACACAACGCTCCCGCCTACGTGTGATTGGCTGATTTTCTCTTTGTACTTGCCGCACCATCCTCATCATCGTTTTGATAACGTTGCAAAGTAAAGCCGCGCTTTCGGCGAAAACGAAAATATAGAAGCACGTACCTATGAAGAATATTAAGCTGCGATGTACCGGGCACAGAAATTATAAAATACAAAAAATAAAGCTCCGAAACTAATAACTATACAAAATTACAGTTTGCAATTATTATTATTAATTTTCGTAAAGTATCTATTTATTTAAGAAGTGACAAAAATTCTTTAATTCTTGTATTCAGTTATGTTGAGGGCATTGTACTGACCGATTATAAGGATTATTAAATTTTCTTCCACGGAAAAAGATTATTTAATAATAAATATATGTAAACAACAATTTTCCGTATATTGTGTTTTATCTCTTGATACACCAGCCATTTCTCGCGCACCTCGAAGGGTGTAAATTAGAATTCATCAAGAAGCGTTTCAAATTCCAATACCGTTCGAAATTTCGATGTCGCTTCTACTCTCAACTTCGATGCCGGTCACAATGCCCTTTTTAATCCTCTCTAGCAAATTTCTCCTTTTTTTTCTAAAACTTATCATTATTATTATTGTATAAAATTTATCTATTGTAGATAAGGGAGAATGACACGCGATCTAAACGCTCGCTGATTCAATACATAGATCACGGGTAGACGCAGCTTAACCGTTACTCATACACATAATTCACAACGGTGTCCTATCTCGTATCGGAGGTGAATAATCTATGGAAATAATCTGATTACCATCTGTTCAGTTGTTTCAAAGATTACATAGTTGGGCACACAAACAGATAGGCACTGAGTTTCATATATATTACTAGCTTTTGCCCACAGCTCCGTCCTCGTGGAGACATTAGACACAGACACACGACACATAATTCCTCATTTTCTATATCAACTAGTCTTGCCATCATCGATACCAAGCCGATCCCGTTTTGAATAAAGTTTCGCAGTTAGTATCGATTCGGTCACATTCTCTGTTCCACTTCCGCACATCTCTTTTTTTCAATCGCTCTCGATTACGTTGTCGATCCCGATTTCGATATCGATTCCGGTTTTTGTTAATTATTGCATATGAACTAATTAGTGGGGGATATAAAATATCGTACATATAATCCAGAAAATATTGTATTTGTGTGCTAAATTTCATCTAAATCCGCCCAACCGTTTATGCTTAATTGAATCACAAATAACCGAACATCGACACAAAGAATCATTTTTTTAATGTCTTAATAATATATGTAATACAATACTGAAAAAGACACAATGAAAAACCTATAGTTCATTTTAATTTATTATGACTTTATTATTATTAATCATATATGTAATTACAATAGGACTGTTGACACTCTTACTTTCGTTTTCGCCCTACTTCACCTCGCCCTCTCACACCATATTTTACTCTTCCGCCTCCCTCTCAATCCTTATTGCCTTCTCTAACACCGTTCCTTCTCTAAACAAAGCAAATAATAAGCGTGACCGACAAAATAAAATAATATGAATAGCTTTAAAATTTTCTAGTTATAAAGAGTCATACATGAACATGAAACAATGAAAAAATTGTGTGCTCTAGTAATACACTAAAGTTCATTAAAACCAATTTAACTATTGTTGAACTATGAAAAAACATACAAACGAACAAACAGTCACAAACAAAAAGTAACTTATATCCGTTCCCCGGTCTCAAATTATTTGTATGCCAAATTTCATCCAAATTAATATAGCGGTTTAGGGGTGACAAAATAGCAGACAGACAAAAAAAGACACTTTTGCACGTAGCTTATGCATTTTAAAATGGTATACTCTATTGGTACATTTAAGTTCATTAAAATTAGTTTAACTATTGTTGAGCTATGAAAAAAGATATAAACGAAGAGACAGACATACACACAAAAAGTAGGCTATGTCCTTCCCCGGGACTCAAAATATTTTCATATCGAATTTCTTCTAAATCGGTTCAGCGATTGAAGTGTGAAGAGGAAACAGACAAACAGACAGACAGACACGCTTTCGCATTTATAATATTAGTATGGGTAACATGGCAATTGTCATATTTATTTAATTATTAAATCCACAGAAAACATGTATAAGACGGAACCGCTTGCTGATCTAGGCGGTCATTTTAAGTGAACAGCGCCTCGGCTGCTACCCGTCGTTGAACATTTTAATTGCTACCCGCGGTATTGGGAATTTTCCATTATTAGCTGCAGTGTGACACGATTCTTGCTTATTTGATATTAAAAATAATGATAATCCTATCCTAAAATAGGCTTGAATTATATTCCATGTCCATTGATGTATAAAAGAGAGAAGATGAATAATCCCGTGCTGCGGTAATGGCCGCGGTGAATGAGTGTTAAAACAGGCAGTTTAGCACTCATTAGCACTACATCAGTGTAGGTTTGTCGTACCTTCCGTTACGACGTCGAAGTGTTCTGTTAAAAAATGCAAAAATAACACGTCAAAAGCTATGAAAAATTCGATAAAAAAAAATTAGTTTATTCATAATAGGTGCTCAATCATGTTTTATAATGAGTATCCGATGAATATTTTGTATTTCTTTATTTATAAAGTGAAGAAGTTTTTGAGGACCGGTGAATTAGAGTGGTAGATCGCTAGACATACGGAACTCGTAAATGAAACAATTCGTTAATATTTAGTCGTGCCAAAGACCGGCGTGCGCGGAGTCCCTAAAATGTTGGTTCCGTTAGACATGAAGCGACGTGTGTGACGTTAGAAGGCGTTTTTATATAGGAGGAGAGTTGAAAAGGTAGAAATCGTTTCTGGAATAATAACCTAAGATGAAAAATTATAAGAGATATTAAACCATATAAAAAAAATCAGCAGCTACTTTTCCATCTCGCATTTAGAAGCCTTATTCGGTACTGGGCAAGTGTAGACGGCTTATGGTTCACAAAATTTACTCTGAAATATAAATGTTGTGAATTTTACCATACTATGGACGATTTTGTCCTAAGAAACTATTAAATATATTCAACATATTTGTGATGAAATACAGCCCAATGATATTTTTAATTTTTTTTTATTACGTCAAATAAAATACCGAGTTTTACTTATTTAATATGGTAATACTCACCGGCACCCGTTACTGGCGGTTTAGGATTGTACTTGTAGGATAGTATCTAGCGGGCAAGCTGTCCATAAATGCACGAGAATGGGCGAAGAGAGAAAAAAGTCTAGTTACTTATTGAAACATGCCTTCAGCATATTGCATCAGCATAAAACGATTTCTAGTCATAATAAGTTTTGAACTGTTTATAAACAAAATCTATATTTTAAAATTTATAAAATTAAAATATCATTAATAAATGTCCGATGATAAATAATGTTCCTTTCTTCCTTTTTCGTTGGCACTGCAAAATAGTATCGTAAAATGTGAGACCGAGACGTCAAATACACTTTGAGCCACGTTTCGCGGTGAATATAGTATGCGACTTTGAATCTCTTTTATTTTTTAGATAAAATTAGGTACTTATAGAATTAAATTGCTTCTTTTCTCTGCTGATTGTGTTTACGCGCCGCTTGTAGTCTTAACTAGTACCATTACCTGCTTATCGCGTGGCGTGATGTGCTCAATAGTGTGATGGACCTAAATTTTAACCGTTGTGTACCAACATTCTATGGAACCAAATACGACCTATATATTGCTCCTAAGCACAAAACACTGGGAGCTTGCTGGTCTACGCTGGTTTCCGTTAACGAGGAGCCCACTGTCCAGGCGACTACCCAATGTGGAGGAATTGTATCCCAGAACGAGCCAAGTTGCATTAACGGACGACCGTGAATTAGAGGTGCTAAATATATCTTCTTGGCATTATGTTAGCATTGCGGGTTTCATTACTCTACCACTCGCGCTGTCGCGGGCGGCGTGGTCGAAGCCACTCCCCGAGGCGACAGCATGATTGGTTAGCTCTTAAATAACCCGGCCTTTGTCACTACATAGTGTCACTGTTTAGAGGTACGGTCTCTGTTTCATCTGAGGCAATCTGTAAAAATCTTGACCCTTTAGGCCATCCCTAAAACTTTCCGTCCTGATATGTATCGATGTGTTTTTAAACTCCTGGCGTTATAAATATTGTCTCCGAGTTTTCGAGCTCAAAAATTTAAAACACGATTGCACCTTCAGGCAATCCCTGAAACTTATTATTACACACATCTAAAATATCAAGATCTGATGAAAGTTCTATTTTCAAAAATCAGACCGAAAACAATATCTTACCGATTTACAAAAGTTTTCAAATTTCATAGAGGAATGTTAAAAATGCAATTTTTCAAATATTCCGACTGCCTATATCTTAATAATTTTTTTATTCGACGCGGTTTGTGGACTACCACAAACTGCAGTGCTACTAACAGGTAAAGAGCTGCCTAGATTTTGGTACCGACCAAGTAATCCACACTCACACGCACGCATGCACGCACGCACGCTCGCACGCACCACACGGATCCACATGCGCACACACACACACACAAACACACAGACAAACTTGCACGCAAACATACACGCTTAATATTTTAAGAAAAATATTATTTTATTAAAATTAGATGTGAAATAGTGTGATAAATGAAATATATTAGAAAAATATAATATGTTTCTAAATAATAAATTTCAAGAGAGAGCGAAACTAGCATGGAGGGATCGTAACGCTTTTTCGTTATGTTACGATTTCCACCAATCAACTCCTATCGCAAGCCACGTTAAGGATCTTCGTTCCAATCATTTCAAGTAGCTCTTCTCAAGTAAGAAACCTTCGACACATTCTTTATTCAAGGTTAAAAAGTAAATATTGAAAAATTCGTATGAAAAAATAAGAAAAATGCTCACAATTATATCTAGGAACTTATGAACATCTTGAATTTCAAATTATGTAAAAAACTAGGTATATTTCTAAATATATGGCAATAATTATATGTGCTGTAGCCATTATCAGAACCCACCAAAATCCAGTTCAAGTTCCTCTGTACAAATGTTTCCGGAAATCCCAATAGCATCCCGAAGATCGGATATGATTTGAATAGGAATAACACAGATTTACGTATAGATACAGAAAGGGCGGCCACGCTGAGCCTCTGCGTTGACTGTACTACACATTACGTATGTCCGTCCGATTTCAATGCATAATTTTACAACGTAGCGGTAACAGTGTAAAATAAACAGTCGTCCCAATGAATAAAGAGATTAAAAGCGACCAATTTGAAAACCGTTCTGCAAAAAAAAATCTTAGCTCTTAAAACGAAACTGGATTACATTATTTATATAAATATATCAAATTCATTTTATTATCAACCAAATAAATAAAATTAAGGATAAGTATGTACTTATCCTAAATATATTGATTGATATGTTATATGTGTAACATAACATATCAATCAATATATTTCAGAATAATTTTTTGTTAGATCACGAGTGTGTGCCCAATAGTACTTTCAAAGAAAATGGATTGCCACAAACGGATTGATGTAATCTGTTCAGTAATATTACTGTAATGGATTGATAATAGATAAAGATAGATTTGAGGAAATTTGCAAAACCTTCTAATAAATTGGCGCCTTTGCCTAAAGTATTAAACTCACAATAAGTTTCGATAATTTAAAAATTAATTTAAGGTAGCGGATTCAACTTAAAAATTTGAATAAGAAATCGAAAATTTTACTTTAAAGGGTAGATCACAAGAATTTTGTTTAATATAGTGTACCACGAGTTTTTATATTTATTTGCAGTTTTACAATCTCTTAGATTTTTTTGATTCCATTCATCATCTATTTCAATGTATTACAAATACTGTACCTCAATCTTCCATTTCGTTCGTTAAAGTTATCGTTACTGGTGATTCTGCTACTATACCAGAGATCGGAAACCACAACCTTTCAATTACCCATACAGACTCGCTTTCAATTTTAACGCTCTTACATACAAATTACATCGGATACAAAGGGTTCTATAAAAATCACTGGCCCGGCGCCATTTAAATTTCAAATACGAGAGGTTCCTCGGAACGAAGTGTCGTCGCGTAATCTCTCTAAATGTATTGATGAGGCAGTCCACCGGAAGCGGAGTTAGCAGGGAGATATCTTCGCTGAGAACGCTAAAACTGATAGGTTGATTTCGCTCTGTTCTCGCTGTCGCGCCGCGCTAAGTGGTTTTGACGGGCGACCATCAACTTGAGTCGTCATCGGACGGACCGTGTGCTTTCTCGCGTTGAAGCTCCTCGTGTTCGTGACGGCGTCGAATTTGTAGAACCGCAAAATATATGTCCCAAGTCCTAGAAATGGTCAGAATTTAGTGCTAATACGTCACGTGAAATAAAGTTTGGCTTTTATGAAATATTATTTGGTCTATGAACGGTTTGTTGCGTTTGAAAACATTTCGTTTGTTCTTAGAAAGTGTTCAGATGTGAAAGAAATTGCGAATTATCTATATATTTCATGATTTTAGTACCATCAATGTGATAAACGGGGTCAAGATGCGTGGTATCAACACGTATCTGATTTCTAACTGCATTCAGATTATTCCACTTTTTCTATTACTATATCTATCGAATAAAAAAATAGAATAATCTAGATTTCTTAAAATACCATTAAAGTCATTTTGGAGGTATCTAAAATACACAGCAACTCAAAATTATTGAAAATTTTAAAATATGTAAATCAATATTTTTAGCATAGCTTTGTATAAATTGAGAATGAGAGACATCAATGCTGGCCTTCTCGTTCGTTGCACGTCCAACAAATAGTATAATACTGAAATTAACAATGTGGAATTTAGACAAAATCGGGGTTTGGCTACGTCGTGGACACGATGTGTATTTTAGGTTGTATACTTTCGCCGGAGAGCCTTCTTATAACTGGAATACAAGTTATGCCGTAATCGTGAAACCTACGTTACTGAATTTCATTTCTGGATGCGGCAGTGACGACAACGATTGAGCGTACCCATCGTTGTCATCATCGATCAGTAGGTCGCTACGAAACCTCGATCTCAGAAGTTAAGTTGACATTCTCGACAAGTTGACTTATATTTATGATTTCTCCAGTCAAATATCGGGGTTGGGTCGTGGATACGGCCGTGTGTTTTACGTGAACACGTGTGGGTAACGGATAATATTTTCCATGAGCAAATTATATGTGTAATTATTTTTGAATTCGTAATATATAGAAGTCCTTAGGATTTCGTATAGTTATAAACGTAATAGTGAAACGTGCAATAGTTGCTGCTAAACGTGTCTTTAATAATCGCTGTTCGCATATAATCGATGTGTATACGATTCAACGTTAATATGGAAGGATTACCATCCACTTGCATAGACTCGGTTGCCTCAGCTGCAGATGTACTGACGTCATCATTCATGTTCTCCGGACGCCTTCATTATTTTACGGCTCCACCAGTCATGTAGTGTCTTGTGGCTATCCATGCATTGTTCTTGAGAAGCCCTTTATATATTGATTTAGCTTTTGACAATTATAAGCCGATACGCACTATTTACTTAATTTTTAAATATAAATCTATATATACTTTCTATAACTTTTCTCACTGATATTTTATTTACACAATCGATAGATTTTAGTAAGAGCTTACGATTGAAACTCAAACAAAGATCGTAGCTGCTCCGAGTCAAAATTTATACTAAAGAAATTTTGTGACGCAACAGAAACGACCTCAAATTATAGCCGATATTTTGAAGTCGTATCCTTCCTTCTGCGCTGCTGCGATGCTTCACAGTTTTCACTAAACGTAACGACTTCTTTGATCCTTAAGATATCGAGTGGTGTAATTAAATTTTGAATATAATCAATAACATCAAACTGTATCGCCCGATTTTGATATGATCAATTTTCTGAATTGCCTCTCAGTATAGAAGCAAATTTAAAAATATATTCACGTAAAAATAATAAAAATAAGATATTGTTATTTAGAAAATCAACTATTATGTATACTTCAGACGATCAAATCAAACTCTTTTCGCTAATTGATATGCCTTCTAATAAACTGACCTATTGATTGTTCATCCTTCACAATAGATAATTTTAAAAGGGCGTGTCTAGTATATTCTTTCGTACCCTGGTAATGTTTTCGCACTTAGCATGTTTATTCAAACGTACTTAAGTTTTTCGTTTCATCTACTTAAAAATAGCTTGTTGTTAGGTCGGTGTTGGCAAAATCTAAATTTTTCCATCGTAAAGTAATATATTTCATTTTTATAAAATGTCTCACTCATTAAACATTTTCCCCGACGCACTCGGGTTCCCAAAAGAAATGTAAATTTCACTACAATTTAAATTTTATTATAACAGAATCTCATAATTTGAGATGATTTAGTATAGTACTATTTAAACAATATAGAAACGATTTATAACCTTTGTGAAAGTTTGTTACAAATAATTATATAACAAATCGTATATAAGTTTGCACAACTACCGGTGAGCGAGCACAAAGAGTCACGTTAACATTTCTTTGACTGTAATCACAAAGGCGCTATTATATAAAGCCTTGTGACTTGAATAATAGAACTATTATTACATAATAAGCCTTCCGCTGGTGCGCTCCACGCAAACGTATTCCTTGCGTTTAGTCTTGATCGCTTTGATTCATTCTGTTGAATAAAATTAGTCCCTTTCATGTTATCGTCCCCACTGTGTAGGTCGTTACTGTCCGATAATTTCATGTAATTAGCGTCAACATGCGGGGTAAGATACCATCTGCCATTATGGCCATAATCGTAAAGTTCGACAACTAATTGCAGTTTGTTTTGGAAAAATAGACAAAATATATATATTATTTTGTACTGAAACAGTAATTAAACGTATTAGCTAACAAAATACTCATTCGTTGTTGATGGCGCTGTTTGGTAATCGAAATGGATTTTTTTTATTTATTTTTTATACTCAGTAAATAATGTGAAAAGCAATCCACTCTATACTATAAACAACATGATTTATAATACACTACAACGCACGAAACTCTACCGCTCTGAATTGTCTGCGACTCTAATAGGGCGCAGGTTCAGTCCTAACCCTGCCTTCTTCTCCTCCGCGTTTCTGTTTTACATCATTGCGACGCTTTCGTGACACACTTCATAGCGGCAGAATTTCGTGTATTGTATTTTACACAAGTTTAGTAATGGAAAATGCAAACAAACTGTCCAGTGTAACTGAAACTCGGATATCAGAAGTGAAGTCATTGTTAACGTGTAGACCAAGATCTAGCTACGGAAATGGGTTTTCAATTCATTAGAGCAACGAAATCCTTCTATTTAATGTGTCATACTATCATTATTAATTGATCCGGCGCCTGGCAGCTGTTCAGCGATGGGGTGAGAGTGGTTGGGCAACAAACGGGTTGTAAAAGCAATTGAAGGTGTGCAATTTATAAAGCTCTGGATTTGGTGTGACATTATAGTTAATTATGTATTGAATATATAACATTGCCAGGCGTTGTGGTTGGGAGAAAAATAGTTAGGCGACGTCCAAGACCGCAAAAGTGCCAGTCATCTTATTTACTGATTTTATTTTTTACATGTTTCGGTACGCACAGGGTCAAAACGGGACCTTATTACTAAGCCTGACTGACTTGCACTTGACCGGTGTTTTTTATTAGAAAGGAAACCTCACAATCCGGCATCGAACCCGTATTCATTTTTTATAACCCCGGGACAAAAAGATCAGTGCGTAGTGTGTCTGTATATGTTTTATTTCGGAACAATAATATTAACATTGGCCATGTTACTTATTTATTCTGAATCAACATAATAAAAGTAATTTCTAATGTCAAATTGATATTTGTCTAAGAGTTGGCTCTCCGAAATTTTGCGTGATCTGAAACATGAATGAAAAGTTATCAATACCTAATATCTTGCAACAGTTTTCCTCTGAATTAGTTAATTACTACATATTATAAAACAAAGTCCTCCACCTGTTTGTCTGTCTGTCTTTTCACGATAACCTCAACAAGTACTGAACAGATTTTTATGCTGTTTTCACCTATAGATAGAGTGATTCATGAGAAATGTTTAGGTATATAATTTGTCAAGGCTTGTATGGAAAAAAAACACCGGGGCGAAAGCCGTGGGCGGAGTGCTAGTAAGAAATAAGGTGTACCCTAAAGCATCAACGGTGCCACGCTTGTTTTATTAGGTACTCGTCCTCTTCTGAGGCGTCATCGTCATCTATAAAATTGAATTAAAGTCATTGAACATGTTCAATTGCATCATCTAATAAATCGGTAAAAGTATGTCATAAGGTGTAAAATTTATATGTACCTACCCGTCACATTAATTTCGTCCTCTGATCTGGGTTGAATGATAACATAATTTGCGTAGGCTGGTGATTGATCCCCTTCAAATCAAAGTAATTCCAATTTATCTTCAGCTTCTGTCCAGCCATACACCGTCCCCGTACACTGCTATATAAGCTTGCCCGACGAGGTGCGAAGGTCGCCTCTAGTCAGAAAGTATAGGCACAGGCCTCTATGAACGAGTCGACTTTGGCACTTTTTCACGCACATTGAATGTCACCTGCCACTATTTTTCCGCAGACCAAAACGCCTAGCAATGTTATATTCAAATTAAATACATAATCACCTATAATACTACACCAAATCCAGAGGTCTATAAATTGCACACCTTCAATTGCTTTTACAAACCCTTTGTTACTCAACCACCCTCACCCCCACCGGTGAACAGCTGCCAGGTGCCCGGATCAATAAATAATGATAGTATGGCAAAATAAATAGAGATTTCGTTGCTCTATAAATTACAAACCTATTTCCGTAGCTAGCTTTCCAACTAATAGAAATGTGGCTCGTGGTTTGCAAGGAAAATTAATGATATATCATTAATTGGATTAGCGACAACATTCACTGTAAGATAGGTAATCAACAAAAAATTAACTTAAAGCAAAAACGAATTGCACAGTGCCTTGGAAAACATTTTATGCCATCTGTGGGTCGTTTCCATGTATTCCAGACCGCCAGAGGTCAGCAGGTACATTTTACGTCCAAGCTCCTCGATATGGAATATGACTGACACAGAGGGCGAACCCGCGAAAGGGTGACGAAATATTGACATTATAATCAAAACACTTTTTAGCGCTCTCCGCAATTGATATAGTCTAACCACGTCTCATTCTTCTAGAAGCTACCATTTCTATAAACTTTGAACCCTGTAAAGAATAGTCTAAAATATCAAGACTTTAAAATGCATTTTCTATGGGCTAATAGGGATCTGCCAATTATTTGTATCTATGCCTTAGTAAACGTATTCGTCTCATTAATAAATTTACATAACGCGAAACGGTCTGGCATTGTATCGAAACAGAGGTTTGCTTTCATAAACACTTTTTGGGTAAGATTTAAGTAGCATTCTACGAGGCAAATCGTAAGTTTTGTATGTTTTTAGAATATTTCGTATCACATTTAATGAAATTGAGCTGTAAAGACGCTTTCTGCACTTGAAGCGCGAAGACCTATTTCCTTGCTCGTTCTGTATTGTTGAGCTAAAATACAATTTCAGTATTAATTCCCCGTCTGTAGCGGCACGACCATTATTTAGATTTCAGAACGACCGTGGACTAACTCCGTATAGAGTTTTGGGGTTCCATTCTTTGCGCAGTCAAATAATTTATGCTGAGTATAGGCTTGGATAAACTTTTACAGCTCTGAAAAAAAATTAAACAACTAAAATTGTATGTGTACACGTAATGTCGATTATAAGAAAGACAATTAACTAACTATCTGAATTGTCTATAGTTCCCCGTAAAATATGTGCACAAATAAGTATGTATTTTCGAGGCCACTCGAGCATCATAACTAGCAATTAACATAACACAAGCATCTTTAATCACTAAAGGTTAGCAACCTAATATTCAGTAAGAGACAATATGCGTCTATACAGTCAAGTCAAACAAATATTCATAGAGAGTACTCTGTAGTAATTAACTTAACTCCCAAATTAGATAAAATAATATCGGTAAAATAATGTCAATGGGAATAATGTCAATAAAATTGATCAAGCCTATGATTAAATTTCGTAGATACAATTCCAAAGCAGTAATATATGTTTGTGTGTACGTGTGAAAAATGAGGTGTACAAATGTGTTCAAATAAACAAGTTTTAATTTCACGAAATGTATATTTTTTATTAAGTTGTTTTTCTATAAATCTTAAAAATATACAAAGTACATTTAAAAAATCGGACTTTTAAAAGTGAACTAAACATATGGAAACAAGATGATGTGAAAATCATCCAATTAATTATGACAAAAAGTTTGCAGTCGAAGACATACATGGGACAATAGTCGCAGCAAATAAAGAATATTAATCTAATGCCTTCTACAGTAATTATTTTTCAAGTTAATTAGACTTGTCATACAATCATAAAATTTCTTTTTTTCGCAATATGGCGTCTGGTTGTCGCCATATTGAATTTGTTCTGCCATGACTTTGTACTCACTCTTGTGAGTGTCACTAAATGTATGCGGCTTCCGAACTACTGGTAAAGTGGCAAAGTAGTGAAATGTAAATACTAAAAATATTGTGACGTATTTCAAGTGTCATGCATAACCTCTGAAATAAAGATATATTTGAACTGAATTTGGAATTGTATTTTTTATACTTGCACCTATATAATTTCCTTACGTAGACTTTTGAAAAAACCTTTTTTGGCCGGTCTTATCATGAATGTTGAAGCATACCCTTTCACGGTCATTTTATTTCAGATTGAGGACCTTGGTAGTTGAGCTCTTCGTTACGAATCGGAAATTCCTATCGACTGTTTTCACCTAAATTATAACAACGTCAGGAACTTATGGCTTAATATTTTCTTCAATACGCGAGGTAAGTGGTTTAATTTTGCTCAAGTTAAAGATTATCGACGAATCTGGTACCTTTCGGTTTTAAAGCGAGGTTGCCAATCGCTGAGCTAAATTGCTTACAAAGTGCGTCTTTCAAAAACGGTAAATTTAATAGTTATTATATTTTGCTCTTTATTGCAATAGATCAAGCCATTTAGTTAGTTCTAATATTCTCGAAAGCCTTTCCATTGTCCATTATTTCGATTAAATAAATATATTGCAGTACCGGCTACATAAATATCATTCATTCAAAATAATAAAAAAATGCACAATAAAAACGTATCTATCAATGCACGATTACTATCTTTAAAAAAAATTCGAACGAACGAGGTTCTTACAGAATAAAACATAAAAGGCCGCGAACTCATTTATATTCCAGCTAAAGTGACCCTACTTTGCATGCTATATCAGAAACAATCTCCCCTGAATCCACTACGATATATTGAAAAACCGTTGAGATGGCAACCCTATTATTTTTAATACGGGACGCGGCCTCCCGCGCCCCCCGCGGCGGCGGCTGCGGGAACTAGTTTGTGCCGCCGCCTGCGGACAGTCGGGCAAACAATGTGCCAAGCCGACCGGGGCTGATACCCGGAAAACGAAATGGAGGCACGTGCGCGGGCACAGATTAGCGAACAGGAAAATCATAGCGAAGTGTGTCATAGCGTCGGAGACTATTTTCTCTGTCGATTTACGAAGCGTTATTTGTCCTCCGAGAGATATGATCCTTTGTTCGTATGTAGAGAAAATAATCTTTGGAATCACTGAAACGAATCTAAAACTCCGTTCACTTAAATAAAATTTCACTATTCTTGATTTTACGTGATTGATTGACGATAGGTGATATTTTTTCTTACAAGTTTTCCGTGACGTAAAAAGACAGCGAAGCCTTGCCATGACGGATCCCGTTCTTATAGTAAAGAGACATCAGATATCAACAGTATATAGTCCGATATCTATAATTTGGGGTATCTGCGGTGTCACATTTTCAGTGACCACCAACCGTTTTCTGCCCGCTTAGCTACTGCAGTGCAATCTCTATTTAATTACAATCCAATCAATTGTTACAGAGATTAACTGGGAAACACAAATAGACGGAAACCTTGTTATGCGATATACAGCTCATCTTCTACCTAATCGCATATTCTTACTGTATTTCAAATTTTATCAAAATCGATAATGCCGTTGTTGAGATATAAGACGATTTACTAATAGACAGTCAGAATTAAAAAACGTTGAATATAGATTAAATGCAGCATTTGACGAATATTTATCACAAAACTACCAGAACCAATATTGTATGTACAGAGGGCAATAAATTTATACCTATATTAGAATAGATATAGATTGGCTTTTAAGAAAACAATGTGTTCTTTACTCACCAATTTTATAAAGTAGACGAATTTTAAATTAGCAATCAAATTAGGATTGAAAATTAAAAATTATATCAAGAACTCCTCACGTCTAAACGTAGTGTGACCCTAAAATTATTCAATTTTCAATGGTTTTATTCGAATTTCGAATAACATAATATACAGAAATAACAATAAGCCCGAATAAAGAACGCCATTAACAAATTTTGATAACATTTATTTATATGTTTATTTACTATTGTCAAACTGGGCATTGCAAATCACGTGTTCTACGTACGCTGAAATAATTTTCTGTCATAATTAAATTTTGGTGACGCAGTTACTTGTAAATTTAATGTGATATTAATCTATCTTCTAATTATTTCATTTTCAATATTGCTTTACATCTTCCTAGATGATTTCTTTTATTATTATGATTGTATTTACTTTTTTTATTATTTTTCATTTAGACGCTTGCCTGCAACATACATTAACATGCAGCATGCAACCCACCGCTGACCCTCGAATCTGCTCTCCACTACGAATCTCTATCCAAATGATTGAATATTGATTCCAGGGAATTTATCGAACATAAGTGTTATTTATTTCGGATCTAATTCCGCTTCAAATTAATTCCGTACGTTTGCCAACAACAGCCTCAGGCTCACGTCCACTGGGACAAGGGGTTGAAACAACCAACATTTGGGCAGGCCGCTGTCATGCAATGGTCAAAAGCGACGAAAATATTCTTAAGGCAGCCACAGACCACCACCAATAGACATGCTTGTCAAATGTCATAGACTAACCCTTGCACCTCACACAATACAATATTTTCATTTTACGTACCTGAATGATACAAGCACAAAACGTGTGTGTTTACATGTGAATAATTGAATTCAGTGGAAACTGGAAGTATTTAGGACAATTGTGTTTATTATATAAGAGCTTTTCTATAGTATATCCCTTTTACAATAGATGATAATTCTAATACCATGACGATTTTTCAATCTTGATTTTATAGTTATTGTGTTTTACTAAAAATGTTATTTCACATAAAGTAGGTGTTTACCGAACAGCCTCTGAAAACCAAACCAAGGTGCAATAGTTTAGACCTCTTAATTGGTTTATTTACTTTACAATATGAAACCTACCTTTTTATTAAAGACTTAAAAGGAAAAATTACATATCGTCGCAATCCTAGCAGAATCCAAATAGGTTAAATAGGCAACTAGGCAACCTAATTTTTGTATTTTACAATTAGTTTACGGTAACAAGGCAAATTTGGTGAATATCACATTGTCAACTTTAATTGACTTACCGGTCACTTAAGTTTTCGGACTAAGTAATAATATAGATTATTACACCACATATAAAATTAGATTATAAATATAACTACTTTATTAGTTAACGAAATTGTATCAAATATTATTATAATAGTAACAAAAAGTTTATATTCATATTGTACACAGAAGCGAACATTGAGTTTTGAATTTGGTTAAATCCACTCGTTTCGTGCTTTGGGTATACGTTAAACTGCCTTGCGTGGACAAAGCATGAGTGAAAACGGTCGTCTTGGTCCCGCAATCCTCCTGCACTGATCCGAAGGGTTGAAAGGGCCAAACTCATCGACCTAAAACGCAAACGTAGTGAGAAGGCGCACTTCAACAGCGGGGTGACGGTAACCTGATACAACGACATACATCTAAATTGTAGACAACCTCTTAACAAACAGAAAATAATTAACACGTACGCTTTTGTTAATCTGCCTGCTACTTCAGTAATATTTCACTTGAACTCCGTGTAGATGATAACGTATTTTTGTCGAGACTCGCTAAAAAAAAACCTCAAGTATCGATGAGGATTCGGCAGGCATAGACAAATGCTATTCTGTTGTCGTAAACACTCGTAGAAAAAAAAAACTAAATGTGCTGGGTTTTCCCCAAATTGAATGAGATGCACTTTGATCTCTGTTCTAAATTATTTATTACACTAAGCATCCGTTGGATACAACGTCCGATGGATAAGAGCGAAAGAACGAACTAGATATGCATCATTCGGATCAATTCTGAACAAAATGTATGGGATAGACGTTAACGGACGTTTGACATTTAGTTAAACTGATCACTAACGTCCATCCCGTATATTTAGCTTTCTATTCTACAAGCGCTTACAAAATAAAAAGCCAGTTGCCTGGGCCTGCAGATTAAATTAAAATAAATTGAGGCATTTGCCATTTCTGGCGTACTCTCAGAGATAATGGTCTTTGATCACGTGATTCATTTCAAACGTAAGTATAATGAAAATTTTTAATTGACATTGTTACACAAAAACGCACAGAATTTTTTTTCTTAATTTATTTCAATTTTTAGGTTTGAAAATGGTTTTTCAATCGCTTCAGTAGAATACCCGTTTTCAATAAAATGCGACAGGGGCTTAGCGTCTTTAATCATTAGGATAGAGAATTGAAAATTTTATTAAAATATGCGTCATTGAAAGGACTATACACTTCAACACTGAGTTTTTAACTACTTACTTAAAATTAAAAACAAATTTTTGAGATTTTTGAAGAATCTCAAAACGAAAACGTTAGTATAATATAGTAAGTGGTAAAAAATAAAAGTTGACATTTCGAAGAATTAAAAGTAACAGTTCACGGTAATACATTCAATTACCCAAATTAGTGGTATTTTTGCTGTACATCTCAAGAACACGAGTGGACTTATCACATTTTATGGTACCTAATTTGTCATCAAGAAATCCTTGAGCTGGAACTTGTGTCCGTTTATTTATTTGTGAGCAAGGTCCTTTGTTTATTCTGTTTATGTATATTTATAAATTTGGGTAAAATGTATTTATTTTTGTGAAGGTCGAAAAATATCTTAGACTTCCAGCAGCTCGAACTGCTTAGAAATATAGGTAAAAACGTGCCAATGAAAAACTTGAATTTTTGTGATCTATGAGAAATTGCTGATCTGTCATATTAAAAAAATATTCGTTTAACAATTTTAAACCGCATTATGTGATTCATGGCAATTAAAATTCCTTTTCATATTACAGAAAGTGAAACAAATTTCCAGACGTTTACAGTGTCAAAGGAGATAAATATACTTGTTAATATAATTTTCCATTCACGCTTAATTTATAGTTTCTTAAACTATATCTATATAGATTTGCCTAGACCGATTTCATAATTTACTTACGGAACCATCGCCACATGTCTCTTAGTTGCATTTTCAAATTGAAATTTACATAAATATTACAATATCAAACTCAAGCAGCGAACTAAACCTGTTTTGCATTAAATTAATTCACCTACAGAAAATTATTCTAACACTTTTTTTTCGTTTCAAGTTACGATCTGAATTTCCCGGAGCGAACTTTCCTTACCGTATTCCTTCCGTGTCCACAAACTACAACTCCCGTATACGTTTTCGTAAGCTTTTCCCGTCTCTCCTTTCGCCGAGTCGAAAGATTGATGCCAATTAAGTATAACAAGCGGGTGTATACTTTTGTAAATGGTCGAAATAATGTTAACCTGCGGTACAAAGGAGGCTTTGGAAATAAATCTCCTCTGCGTCGGCCGCCTAATGAGACACGTACAATAATTCACAGAGAAACAGACGCATAAAAGCATTAGAAAGTGCTTCGATCGCTACTGATAACAGTGACAGAAAGCTTATTTTCATACTTTTGTAACTTGTATGAGATATTTAACCAAATTAAAAGCGACTTATTTCAAAGATCAATTAAATAGCTGTCATTATATTAAAGTCAATCTAAAATGTCGACTGAATTGGTTGTGATAGGAATATGATTTATAACGAAACGAATATGGGGTAAGGGAATAAATATAATGTTATTTGTGAAAATATCGACTCTCATATTTATACAGTATAACAATAAGCTACTTTGAATGTATCACATGCGGCAATACCTACACAAAACCGTTCGCTCTCAGATTGTGACGTTTGACTTTTAATGACGTTAACTTTGTTTTTAATGCTATTTTAAGAACCTCGTATTGCTTGGACTATAGTAATATATTGTAGAATACATGGGTCCGACATCACATTCTGGAGCGCGACAAACTCAAATTAAACCTTTTCGTGCAGAAGCGGAAAATTAATTGTCAGTCGCGGATGTTAGATTACAATTGTTTTGCGTACACTGTGGCTTTAGACTCATTCATTTTCGGGACAGACGGATTAAGCTTCCGTTGCATATTTTACAAACCTTATTTGTCATAGTAGATACGAGTCGATCATGAGATGTCGTTTTGAATTATCCTGTACAGAATGCATAATCTAAGTTTTACATCAGTGGTTCATTCGCAATTTTCTTATTTTGTAGGCTGGGTGGCCAAAAATAAAAATAAACCTATATTATTATTGCATAATGTCCATCGGTCTATTCCTTCTTCAGTTTGTCTGTTCGTATATCACAATTTTATTTCATTTCCAGTTTTGCCGATTCGAAAGAAGTTTTGTAGGCATACAGGTAGGAGTTAATTTGACCGTCATACAACTTTTAGTTAAATTAACAAAAATTAGAAGTAGCTTTCCACATATGACATTAAGGCATGATAATTTTTCCATAACCCATTTGTTTCACGCGAACCCTTTTGAGTCGTTGAATACATGTTCTTAAATATTGTTCTGAACTAAGCTCGTAAATTATATAATACTATAAAAGAACTCTTCTATTAAGAAATAAAGAGAATCGAAGCCAGTTAGCTTTACTCGTGGGAGTAGCTTTTTGCTGTTTTTGTTTGATTGGGTGTTCAAGATTATTACTAAAAATTAGCTTTTTTCGTTTTGAGTATCAGTGCGTTAATAAATAAAGGTAATCAGCCAAAAGCGTTCCGTTAAATGGCTTCCGTGTTGTGCATTTTGTAATGCAATATAATCGGGCATACACATTCTGTTTTTCTAAATGTCTAATTTTCATTTCAATCTCAACTTTCGAACATCGATAAAGACATATCATAAAAGTTAAGCTTTCTGACTATAGGTACATCAGCAAAATTCTGAAAAGAATTAATTCAATTTTAATGACTAATGAGTCTGCGAGGCACTTTTGATTGGGCTTTCAATAATGATCTCGATCCTGGTTCAGATTTTGAATTCAGAATCAATTCGTTGAGATTCTAATCATGAGAACCTCCAGCTCCGATTTCAGTTTCAGTACCGACTCAGATTCCAATTAAATTTCAATTTCGTTGTGAACAGGATTATTATAAAATGTGACTCGAACTGCGTTCAGACCGAAAGCGGAAGGATATATTTCTTTCGCATTCAAACGGCCGAATGAATTATAACAAAATTTCGCACATGTTATATCCCAGGATCATAATATTAATAATAATATTATCACTGTAATAAGATGTAACGAAGAATTGAGAACGAGAACTGGATCAAGAGCGCGATTAGAATCAATATCGGTACTGCCATTGTAATCAAGAGCGGGAGCGAGATTTAAGTCGAAAGTACGACCTAGATCAAACTAGATGGCGCAACCAGAATCTAAATCTAGGGCAGAATAGAATCGGGACCAATATTAACAAGGATATCGATGGTTATAGAATATGAAGGAGTTCACTCTACATCCGCGTGAGCGTAAGCTCGAACCTAAATAACGAAAAGCGAGAGTAATCTATGTTGAATTTCAAATTACAGAAATGTAATGGTCGGCATTACAATAAAAATAAAATCGAATTTCACATCTTAAATTATAGATATTCATATGGTACAGACCAAACAATTTGTAATGCTGTGAATGCTCCGATAAGTAAAGAGTTGAATTAATATTAAAAATGAGTTACAAAAAAAAAACAGAATGAATTATAAATATTATTGCGAAATTATAAGTTATATCGTAAATTAGCTATTATACATTTTTCTAGTACCGAGTTTCACAAATTATTTTCAATGCTATGCAGGGCCCTCAATAGACAAATCTAATTCCCCTTGTCTAGTTCAGTTTCCATTTTAATTCATCCTCATACAAATCTGTATGAAAACATCACGTAAAATTTACAATATAATCTTGATCCACTATCGAAATGTGAAAATGTTATCATTAAACTGCATCTCGTTTTATAAGCCATCGCTGTAATCAGCCTTGCAGTCTATGCAATTATCCGACCGCTGTCATGTTAATAACGGACTTCGTGTGCTGCATACGCGTATAATGGATGTCCTAAGTGGTGCATTTACTATCAGATTTCGAACTGCACTTTGTACGCACAATTTGATCCGGATATAATTTTCAATAGCACAGCAGAGCAAAGTGTTTTTCCTCTCGAAATGCCATCACAGGACAATGCTAATGTTCGTGGAACGAGAGGCTTGGAATAGTTTCGTAATGGGAAAAGTCCCGAGAGCAATTTTCAACCGAAAATAAAGTAGTGTTAAGTCTCGAAATCAAAATGACCATAGACGGGGACTGAAAATAGTAGAGGAATTAAATAACTGAACAGCCCTCGTAGTTAAGCCTCACCACGATAATTAAAAGTGTTCATTTTTCTATGTTTCTACACGTATCAGTCTATGTATATTATTATACAAATAATATACATATTATTATAAATAATATACATAAACGTACAACATCTTCATCTTTTTTCTCGTATTGGCTAATCTGCTAATGATATTTCATTCAATTTTCTTTTAATATCCTACAATATCGTACATTTTTTAGTCTATATGACAACATACAATATCCGATATGTCAGTCGCATAGTGAAAAAAGGGAAAAGAATTTTTTTTTTTACTCCGCAAGTCTTTTAAAAGCGATTCGAAATTATTAAAAGTTTTTTTAAACCAATATTTCAGACGAAATTAGAGAAAAATCGAAAAAGTAAACTATCACAAATTTCATCTTGATCATTATTTTCAACTTAAATATCTTTAAATTGATATCAAAACATACGTACTTGAATATAAATTTGTACGCTAACGAAAAGATCTACATTGTCTTGCCTTGCCAATGCGCCTAAGGGCGAATTCTTTTAACCATGATTAAAGTTATAGTTAAAACTACGATTAACTATTTGGTTTAATGCAATACGCGTTGTTTCATTTAACCCACGGTCTACTGTTAGGTAACTTTAACTGTTAATCCTACCTGCTCAAAACAGAGCGTTAAGCGCCCGATGACGTTTAGGGTTAGGTTTGAAGTGCAGTATATATTCTTCTCTAATAGTTCTGTGGTTGAGTAGTTAATCGATTTTGAAATGGCATTATATTCGTCATTGATATATAATGAAACGAATTCATCAGATGATAAAACAATTATAGGTTATATAACTATATATATTTAAATAGAAAAAAAAACCTTAGAAAAATAGTTAACTTCTTTTCATGGGATGATTTCGAATTCATTACAGATTTCGAGTATCCAAAAATGTAGCAAAAATGCTTTCAACAGAACTAAATTCTGATTGAAAAGATTTTCTCAGAAGTATTTAAATTATATTAGGTATTTAACTGACAGCTCTGTCGCGGCGCCACCGTCGTCGGTCGGCCATATTCGCGCCTCGCCGCGCCGTGCGCTCAGGACGTAAACAATTTCATTTTTCGCGTAGAATTTGTACTAAGACCGTGATAACTTATTACAAGAGAACATTATAGAAAAAATGTTTATGAAAGATATAAGAAGTTAAATTTAGAAAATTGTACCGTCCAACTTTTAAATTACAAATAAATAAAGAATGTTTTTGTTTATTATATATTATTTATTCCTTAATAACTACTCTACAATAATAATCAATAAAACCGAGGTTCTATACATTTCTAAATCAAGAGAAAGATTTAAAAACAAGGTGTCAAGGCATCGCAGATCAGGTAAATTTTATTGTCGGACTCTTTTTTTTCTGTAGAGACATCTTCAATCGGCGTAATATGTTCTTTAAAATTTTGTTCATTCATGAATTTGAAAAATAAGCATTATTAGATTTTGTTACTTATTTTGTAAAAATAAAATAGGTAACAAAAGAAATACATCGAGAAAACCGCGATTCTCAAAACAATGTATTTAAAACAAAATTCATTTATTAGTGCAAAAAGAATTTAATGAAAATTTGAATAACTGTTCTGCATAAATGCATAGAAAACAAAAATCTTTTCATAGAAAAATATTTTAAAATACCTTCTTGAAAAACGGTGTTATTGCGTCTTAATTTCGCTAAATACGGCATTTAAATTTGTATGGAACATAATTTCAAGATGGCGTACTTTCTCATAATTATATATATATATATATATATATATATATATATATATATATATATATATATATATATATATATATATATAATTATAGGTTATACACCTATATATATATATATATATATATATATATATATAGGTGTATAACCTAAAAATTTATTGTGCATTATAGGATAATATTCGGGTTTATTTATTTACAGGAATTGTGCTGTCTCAGTGCAAGAACAGATTTTAATGACATTAAACTTTTTGTTCCATTATATAATTTTTTTTTCCATTATCTCCACACTAGATCTAGAGGTAATACCAAAACCAATTTATTTTTGCGAGTAGAGTATAAAATGACATGAATAACACACGAGAAATTTACCGAGACACTAATAAAAGCAAAAAATTGACAATTCACGTTAGAAAGTTCAAATTTGACATGAACGTTGCAATTGAAAAAATCCCAACAAATTCTGGACAAATAATGTTACTTTTGCACTGGTAACAACTTTAATCTTAACTGTTCTATGAAGTAACAAAAATGGTACAGCTAGAATTAAACAGTCAACTGAAAATTAATTTGATCTTAATTATTATCTTGACTAGTCGTTTTGAAACAACTCGCACTTAGACACAAAAGTGCAGTGGCGTTATTTGAAGTAGATTGTCAATTCGCTTATACGACCTCGAGTTCAGCTGAGATGCCGATGGCGCGAGCGAATGTCTCGTTCCATTTCATTCCAATAGACTAAAAGCAACTCGCTGACACAGATCTTTCTCCTTCACGCTACACCGACGGTCGTGTGTCCTCAAAACTCCGATGATATTTCCTTCATTCTTGAGTAATCATTAAGTATATACAAAACTATTTATAACTTGACAGGGTCTCTAAAGCGATCCTCGCATTCATAATTTCTTTAACCTCACGATCTCAAGTACTCGTTGGCAGAATCGACGGCACGTTGCTTTCTAATCGATGCCTGAACATGAATGAATCGAGCAATCAGTTTTAAACTTAAATCAAATTAAACATCGATTTCCATGTTTTTAAGAGCACGAAGACAACTTGTAGTCTAATAACTGTGATGATATTAATATTTCGTACTTGTAAAATTTTCGTTGTGAATTTAAACAACTTAAATATTATCTTCTTGATTTACAGTCTAAAATTGATGTATTCTACTGTTTTATACCATACTATTTGATTCATAGCTTTTGTATCACGTCTAATAGCATCGAACACGTCGTAGATACAATCTGTAGAATTAATGAAACAATAGACTCCGGCGTGTACATTGAAGGTATGTATGAAAAATAGATGTGGGACAATAAAAAATGGAATATGAGATAAAACAACCATTTTTCATTTCTTGTTCTCAGTCTGTCTGTTCGCGCACATCTCTGAAATTTCTGAACGGATTTTGATGCTGTTTTCGCGAGTAGGTAGAGCTTGAATTGTAGCAAAGGTATAACCTATAAATAAAACAAATGTTATTTGCGCTTGAAGATCTAGCTGAGAAATTACAGGGCAAATAATATTGTTAGCGTCGAAGGCCTATAGACGTCACAATATGAACGAACAAAACGTCTAAAAAGAAAAAAACAAAGGGACAAAGGATGGGAACCGGAGAATGAGGGACGGAATTAAATTGGAATAAAATTTTAATGACAGACCGAATTCCACGCAGGTGGGTTGATTATGAAATATAAATTCATAAATAAGACTAGGACAATCTGTTAGTTGAAAGACCATTGTCGATATTATTGTTCACATCTCGATTAGGTACCTCTTGACTACAATCTTTCAAATTGATGCGAGAATTGAACGACATTCTATATTAACTTTCATTTCCCCGTAGAACTTCGTATATTCACTGGATGAAAATGCGTACGGTTCCTGGTATTTAATAAACGTTTATTCGGATCGTTATATTAATAAAGTAACGTATTATTGCTTATCAAAATTAGTTGTTGAGTTGAGGAATACTTGACTCGAACAATTATTAAAATTCGACTTTTATGAAAAAAAACCCGTTATCAAAATTAACCTCATTTTGTCTATGAAAAATTTTGTCTCTCACAATTTAAATGCGCCGATGATTAAAAAACACGTGATATTATTAAAAGATATACAGGAAGGTTCAGACCCGCCAACTGATTAGATTTAGAAGATTAGATTAGATTATACAAGGTGTTACATTGAGGAAGGATCAACGTAGGCAGGGTGGTAGGTGACCCCAGTGTCCATCGAATGGATCCCCATGTATGTTTGTCGATTTTGAATATTTTCAATGTTATTTGCAATTACATAGCCGTAACGAACCTAAGAATTCTATATTGCTATTTTTTTATAGAAAAATGTCTGAATCATTGGTCTATTTTAATATTTATTTTTTCGGGCTTCACCTGTATTCAAAAAGGATGAAAAAAGTCATTTTTCTTCAGTTTTGTAAGGTTTAAGTTGATAAAAATATGACAACTTTATTTTCACTTTGTGTCTTAAAACATCTCTATTTTGTTAGCAACTAGGCTGATAATTTTATTCAGCTACTTCCATGGGTTCACATAAAAATGTCTAAAACGTGATAAAGGAACAAAATCGAATTTTATTTTGTGTTCCAAGTATTCTTTAATAAATTCATTGAAGAGAGACAAATCTACTAAAATGTATAGTTATCTCTCTTTACCTTGGTTTCGATTGATCACTGCGCAGCTATGTTGTGAAACAATTTCGTTTGTACAGTAGTCGTTTGTTATCTGGGCTTTTGCACAAAATATTTAGGACCGGAAGATTCACCCCATTCAAAGCATAGCAAACGATGACACGTGCGCCGCCGGTGAACAATGAATTCCAAACCATCCTAAACGTGCCAGTTGCGACTGGCGTACGCGAGATATAGTAGTAATACTATCTTTTTGAGTCAATAATTAAATGACTGCAAATAAGCAGCGCTTTTACGATTTTAGGTATCGGGATACTTAAATACCGCTATAGGTAATAATAAAAAAAAATTTTGAATTTTTTATTATATGAATATTTAAACTCTATTCCTTCAAATACTACCGTTGCACCAATTGAATCTATGACTTTATTTGAATAGAATAGGCTATGTAATAATAATATAATCGACGCTATACTATCTCTATTAACATAATAAATTAAGAAACTTACTTTGAATGTAAGAGATACTTAATCTTGAAAAATAGTAGTCCGAGTTCGATATCTTTTATGAAGCATCTCTCATTAATATAAAACATTCTGAAAGCAATATTTTTTTATATAAAATACCCTTTTCGGATTCGAAAATGTTTATTTTATGAATTTCCCCCAACTTCACCTGCGTATTAGCAAATAGTTAAAAAAATATTAATTTATGTTCTGATTTTTCAGACAAACTTTATGCTTCAAGTGTATTCAACGAGAATATTTAAATGATAAGCCCTCACCCCATTGTCGTGTATGCAAATATGATTTTAATTTTAACTCTATTTTAACATTGTTAGATCGAAAACAACAAAAAATATTGTTCCAAAACTCCTATTAACAATGTAAAATACTAAAGTGTTCGTAGGAGTTTTGGAACAGAGTTTTTCGTGGGTAATTACATAAATTTAATTTTAATTTAGATGACAATTCGTTCCAAACTTTGTACGATTTGTTCAATTAATAGAGAGCTAATTCTGCAGTTCTTTAAAGTAAACTACGTAAACTCTCAATTTTAAAAAAATCTCTTAATATAAAACCCGTCCTTTTCTATGACTTGTACTTGTTCTCCAGTAGTCTATTGAATGAGAATTTATTATTCCCTAAAATATAATATAACGCAAAATAAAATATAATAAACCTACAATCGTCGAAAGTTCTTTTCTATCATGAATATATATTGTAAAGTAATTAAAATGCCTACGTTAACCATATTGATTTATTTTCTTGCCAAAATCATTTTATTTTCCTGGAAATACCTTAGAACCATTATTTTTTATTAATAAAGTTATTTATCTTCCAATAATGTAATACGTTAATAGAAAAAACACGTGTTAAAATATAATTCTGCAGAGTAGGAAACTCCAGCCCTAAGTGCTCGGCCGAGATTAGTAATTAAAATCGAATACATGCAGGAGTGGACCTTCTGAATATATTTATTTTGTGGCTTACGTCTGCTGTACTTCTTTGTGTTTTTTATGTTTGATTTCTAGAAATTTGGCTTGTTTCACGGACTATTGATTTGTTCATCGTTTTGGATTTGCAATAACAATACTTCACATTAACTAGACTTGTTTTGTTTTATGATTGGACTCACTGTGTTTTTTGGTGTTTCGATATATACACTGTGGTTTATTCACACAGCGAATATGCAGAAATACATTACTTTAATGTCGTTTCAAAAGAAAACGCCCCATTAGCTGCAAGTTTTTATAAAGAACAACTGGAACGTCGTGCTGGATTGCGACAATCTACGTATCCTGACTACCGCGTTTTCTTGCGTGTGCATAACGGGTACATTGAAGGTCGCATACCTGGGGCGATTTCTCGAGGATACCAAGAATAGATCCCTAACAACATTGAGACTGTACTGGAAGAAATTTTGAGATCCTACTACAAGTATTCGTACTATCAGTCGTCGCACGGAAATATCTACAACCACTGTTCATTGATCACTGCGTGAGCGACGGTATCATCCGTACTGTAACGGTGATTTCAGCTATCGCCGCGTAAGCCCGCACCTCACGTTGCTTCTCTTCACGAGTGCACGCTTCTGGTTCAACGGATTTCTTGCGGTGTGGCGGCGATTAAATGATGGACGGCGTTTTCTTTCGGACTTAACTTCTTTATTCAGTCGAGCTTCACATGGTACGACGGTTGGCTAGCAACTGTACCGGATGCACTTTTTTTTTATAATTCTCCCCGTGCGAGGGGAAGGAGGGAAAAACCCATTATGGGCCATCCGTGTGCCCGGCCACACGGGTGTGTCCGACTCTCACGGACTAAAAACCTTCTGACACTTATAGTTTGCCTTGCCATAGCGTATAGGCTTTTGGCTTCAACTGTGCGGCCAGACCGACATGGAGATGCCGGCGGCGTGTGACTATCCTATGAGTGCCTTTTAAGGCTCCTCGGCATAGGGTCACGTGAGGGCTTCAGTATAAACTGTGCCCTCGGTTTTGGGGCCGGAAAGCGCGGGAAGCTGCCGGTTTTGGGACCACTGAGGGTCAGATTTTTGGGGGTTCTGTTAGTTATTCTTCTAACATATAATTTATTTCGATGAGCCTTTCGACTTCTTCAGTGAAATCGTCTGGCGGATCTGTGAGAACATTCCGTAGCCTATGGATAAAATGATGGGACGGAGGAGCTTCGTATGAGGCACCTGAGAGACTAGTAGCGGGTTGGGATGATTGACTGCCATATCAAAAATTTCTTAGATAGTTCTTTGAATAGTTTCGAGATAGTGGGAAGATGGAGATCTCTATGGGTATACTATTTTTGACGTACTAGGGTGCGCCTGTAGCCATTCTGCAGAATAGGTTCTGTAGTATTTGGAGATCGTTAATTGCCTTTGGGTCGGCATGAGCAAACACTGGTGCAGCGTATGTCATCACCGACCTTATGCATACTATATAGGATACATTTGTTTCGTAACCTCATTTTGCTCTTTTGCCTATCATACCGTTTGGCGATATAGGTAAAATGAGCGTTTTTCCTAACACGCTTGATATGTTCTTTGAAATGTAGATGTTTATCAAGCGTGATACCTAAGTATTTGTAGCTGTGTTGCCACGGAATGGTTGCATTTGCATGCGAAAATTGAGAGCATTACCGGATGCACCATACTGCATTTATAGGTGGTCCATCCGTTGCATGTGAGTTGCATACATTTTAATTAGGGAGGCGTGGCCATGCACTTTATTATGCATATGCATTGGCCGTTGCGAGTCCTCACCCTGCTGCGGGTGCAGGTGCGGGTATGAGCCCATGGCTCGGACCCGGCTTAATCTCAGGGGACACTGCCCCTCGGGTCTTTGTTTATTGGTTGGCGACTTCCGTCGTCCTTTCAGTGTCCGTCAGTCACACTTTCTAAATATCGGGCGTTTCGGTTACCAGGTCCCTTGGGAGCTGGTATCCTCTAGTCGATCGGTCGAGATGTGGTGCCAGGTTGTGCAGGGATGAGTGGGGGCCTGCGTCTGCGCAGTTAAAGGCGCGTCGCGTCAACATTCTGACGAACTCCTCGATGGTTCGACTCCCAGGTCTCTGGCGATGACGTCGTTTTTGACGTACCACCCGGCCCCGTCAAGCGGAGCGCTATGTTTTGCTGGGCCTGGAGACGCTGGCGCTGCAATCCTGAGCAAAGGGCATACAAGCCGGTGCAGCGTAGGTCAGCGTGGGAGGGTATGTAGCACTTGTATATTGCTACTTTTCTTATGGGCAGTCTGGAGGCGAGTATCGGCCGCAATTTGGCGTGCGCAGCCCGACTCGTCTGGATGACGTGGTCTATTTGTGGAACCATTCGCAATGAGCGGTCGATATGCACGCCCAGATATCGCACTCGTGTGTTCCACTCGACCGCCTGACCTCTCAGGCGCAGTTGATCGGGCATGTTTCTTTGGCTGCCGGTTAATAGAGCGGCCGTCTTACTGACATTGACGGCCATCCTCCATTTATCCAGCCATTCGGGTAGTAGATCAAGTACGCGCTGGATCCTCTTCGCGGCTAGGTCGGCCCTTCGCGACGATGCAAAATACGCGCTGTCATCGGCGTACAGCGCCAGCATCACGTCGTCCTCCCAGTCCTCAAGATTACCATGCAGCGTGGGTATATCGTCTGTGTATACCGCATACAGTTCGGGAGAGGCAGCTGCCCTGTGGTACTCCTGCTCTTATCGGGCGTGGGGCGGATAGTACGTCGTCGACAGCGACGCAGAAACTACGACGTTGTAGGAAGTTGGCGACAACTCTTGTGAGCAGGTGGCAACGAGGTGTCCATGAGCTTATATATGAGGCCATCGTGCCACACCCTGTCGAAAGCCTTTTCCATATCTAAAGTACTGCTACCGTATATCTTTCGCAGTTCCTTCGGGCGAGGTAGTGCAGTACCCTTATGAGCTGCAAATGTGGTGGAATGTCCTTCGCGGAACCCGTACTGCTCCTGGCGCGGAGTCAGGAAGAGGCGCAGTTTGGTGAGCAGGGCCCGCTCAAAGGTCTTTACCATGTGTGATAGCAGGGTGATAGGCCGAATGTTCTCTGGCTTACGCGAGTCTTTTCCCGCTTTGGGTAACGTTATGATTTTCCCCTTTCCTCCTCCGGAAGTGACCAGTGCGGAGTATTCCGTTGAACACTCTGTTCATGGCCACTATTGCCCTTCTGGGGAGATGCCTTAGCGCGGCCGTAGACACGCCGTCCGGTCCCGGGCTTTCTTTTGGGAGGCGTATGACAATCTTGTGGAGTGCGGCTGGGGTGATGAACAGGTCTCCCGGGGCGGGGAGGGGCAGTGGCCATGCATTGGCACCACTAGCGCCCGAAACACCGATTAGCGGCCGTACCAATGACGGCCGCTTTCGGGCCTATCATTGGTCCTCCCACCAAAGCACAATTTCGTATGCAACTCACACGCACATTACATTTCAAATCGTTTAATTTATCAAACAATATACAAAACAAACAAATATTTCTTCTTAAAACTAGTCCCTACCCGGGTAATAAAACCTATACAAAAAAATCTTTAATAAAAAAACACACAAAATATAAACACTAATTACAAAATAGTCTTTATCAAGCCCGCATAAGACACAATACAATATTCGAATTAACATTAGTTGCGCGGCTGTCCGTAACACGTACCGCTTCAAAATGACAAGATTTGCTACCTAATGTCTATGAAAAGAGTGTTACTTTGTGAAGAGATGTTACAGAAATTCAGGGAAAATCAAAATTTTTTTAATGAAATTCTTTGGACGGACAAGTCTCATTTTAAGCGAACTGACATTTACAATTTGCACAATTATCGTTCATAGGCTAGAGTAAGCCCACATTTAGTTCGCTCTCATAACCATCTCAGACGTCACCAGACCTAAACCCAATTAACCCTATAAACCCAAAATCGATTTTTTTTTATTTGGGGCTTTTTCAAGAAGTTAGTGTACTCAAAAGAATGTTCAACATTAGAAGAGTTAAAAAGAAAATTAATACAAGCGGAGGAAAATGTACGTGAACAGAGAAACGGGTTTCAACAGTTGAAAAGAAGTTATTTAAGAAGATGCCGTCTTTGTTTTAGGGTGGTGGTCGTCATATCGAACATTTGTTGTAAAATAAAATATTTAATTTTTTATTTCTTACTTTTTAAATTTATATTTCACCTAGTTAAAATTTTAATACTTGTACTGTACACACATACACATTTTTATGTAAACCATGGAAGTAGCTGAAGAAAAATTTACAGGTTGTTGCTAACAAAATAGAGATGTTTTTAGTTATCTTATTTTTATCAACCAAAGGCGTACGAAACTAAAAAAAAATTGGGAAAAAAATATTTCTTTTAATGCAGGTGAAGCCCAAAAAAATAAATGTATATTTATTAAAATAAACCAATGATTCATACATGTTTCTAAAAAAATTAGCAATCTAAAATTCCTAGGTTCGTCACAGCTACCTAATTAATTGACAAATCGGAATATATGCCAAAAAATTGTTAAATACAAATAACATTGAAACTATTCAAAATCGGCAAACATACATGGGGATCCATTCGATGGGTATTGGGGTCACCTACCACCCTATCTACGATGATTCGTCCTCAATGTATCACTTGTGTTCTAACCCGGTGACCTTCACTATATTATTTTTCTATTGATATTATTGATTTTCAAAGAGAGAAAAGTAAAATAAGGCGAAACTTACAGTTCTCATTTGGCCAACATAAGAACCTAATATCCTCTAAGAAAAGACCCGTAGGTGCCCAGTAGTGCACAGTTATCTACATATATAGAACGTAATATCTCTCTGTTCGTTTGTCGCCGCTGTTTGCCGTTTATCTGTCCATCCGTGTGCCAGTCATGCGTTTCGTAGCTCGAGAATCCTTGGCTATGTACGGTAGTGAAAGTCGGGTTTCAATGTCTTTGAAAGATAGATGCAGGAACAGTCATATCAGAGAGCGGTTTAGTTTAAAAGAAGATGTAGTGATTAGAGTAGAAAAAAGTAGAAATATTGCGGTGGTTTGGCCATCTGGAAAGGATGAATGAAAGTAGTCTGACAAAACAAATCTATTGAGCAATGCGAGTGATGCAATGTGATAATGTCGGCAAGGGTTGGCCTAGAAATTTCTATACACGCCAAATCAATGTGCCTGGAAATTTCTAGGCAAATTGAAGGAGAGTAGCAAGAAGCAGTGAGAGGGAAGATAAAGGGAGAGATTAGAGGAAGAGATGATGGGCAGAGGTGAGACGGAGAAATTAGTAAAGGAGAAAAGCGAAAAAATGAGAAAGGATAAGAAGAAAAGGCAGAGGCAGGGAAATCGAAAAAAAGGATTAAAAACGATATTGATAATTGAATCGGGTTTAGGATCGAGATTTTGATAAAGATCGAAATCTCGATAAATATTCTTTATTCACGAGAACGGAGCCGCGACGAAACAGCAGTCCGGGCAAATAACACGCTTGTACATACGAGTAAAGGCATAATAATATTAATCTGACAGCCGGTACGAATTCTCTCCAACTGTTGGTTTTCCTCGTTACAGTTCGAATAAAACTTTTCCCAGTGAACATTTCAGTTTGCCAAATGCGCGTGGAAAATTTTATTTCCAAAAATAAAGCAAATCCTTTGAACGATGTAACTTTAGCTGCAGTTCTGCACACAAGCAGTGGCTTTACCAATTTTGTTCGAACTCCAAACAGAAAATAGCCTCGATTTTTCTACGAATATTTCCCTGTGCAATTGATCAATCTAATCCCTGTTGGCTGCAAAAAGCGTGCACGGCGCCGCGCGACGACGAGCGCACAAACTAAATAAAAACAATAGAAACTACGGACTAGATTTTTTCCTCTCGGAAAATAATACACGGAAATACGGGTAACCGAGTTTTTTTAATTAAAAAAACCTTGATTTGTTTTTATCTCTGTAGTATACTATCGGACTCTAGTTCACGGTATGTTTTTGTGCGTTCCATATTTAAAAATATTGCAAATGTATGTATAAATATAAATGATATGTATAAATAATATATGTTGACTGACAGAACGATTTGCAGCTTACAACTTTACGTTTGTAAAAGATATTACGAACTACACTTATAATATTAATATAATAACACCCAAGAATATTTCAGATTAAGGTCCTATATTGTTTAAATCGAAATGCTTGGGCGGGCGTTAGGTATCTTTACACATTTTTGATTGCTCAGAATTTTCCAGATTTCTGCTATCTGTTATATTTTTTACATGACTTGTACTTATTTGAATAATGTAGATATAAAATAGAAATAAATAAACAAAATAAATTTAGCCAGGCGTTCTGCTCATATTATAAGCAGAACTCAGTCGCCTAGTCCGATATCATTATGTGAAGACATATGTTATATAAAAAACCGGCCAAGAACATGTCGGACCAAGCTCGCTATAGAGTTCCGAAGCCAAAAACTAAAAAAGAAATGCACTATAGATGAAGAAACTGCGCTTTTACACTTATTTCATATTTCTCGCATCGAAAAAGTATAATCACTTTAGTCGCCTATAACTAGAAAAACAAGAAGGTATGTCGTCTATTACTCTGAAATTGAAACTAGATATGAAAAAATGAAACTAGTATAAATTAAAAAGCACCAGCAAAAGAGCATATCTTCATGGCACTTACGTCCTTTCGTTGAAAAGCGCAGTTTTTCGGAAATAACTTAAAAACAGCACATTCGATATTCTTTAAAATAATTTTTATTAAAAGTATTTATTAAGCGTTATATTTTTATATTTTTTTATATGTTTTGAACGTACGGTTTAAAAAATAGAAGGGTGGACACAATTCAATTTGTATCAAAAAAATTGCTAAAAACCCTTAAGTGTTCTAAAAGTCAAAATGTATACCATACATTGATGTTTGATGAAAAATTTTTTTTCAGTTTCTGTTACATGTATGAAGTGTCTTCCCTAGAAATATTTATTGTTATTACATATTTAACTACTAAACTAAGCAGCAGCTTACACGAGACGCCTATACTCCAAGTTTCATAATGCCTGTGACATACGGACGGACATAACGAAAGTTTAAGGTTCCGTTTTTGCCATTTTAGCTCGGAACCCTAAAAATCGTGTTCCTTTTAACCGGCAATAACTCAAACATTAGAAAATACCAAGCTAAAGCAAAAACTCCTCGCGTTCGTTGCAAACGTCCCATTTTCTCATGTGAAAAATGAGCTAAATTCCATCAACGTTTTCATTTGGGAAATACGTTCCGTCAACCGCCCCCTAATTTCGCTGCTTCCGATTGGGAATTTGCCTCGCGGTCACGAATACAAAGCTTCATTTGCATCTGGCGACTTTTGAAAAGCGACTAATAGTTGTTCGTTATTGTAAAACACTTAAACGTTCGTTATTGTAAACTTGTTCGTTACGTAAAACAGATAAGAAGAAAAGATAAAGAGAAACAATTGAATGATTCTTCTACATGAAAGGGAAAACTCAAAGAACTTTTATATCATTTGTATGGAGACCGTATGCACCTTCAATATCCCAATCAACAATTCTGTTTCAATCACTACAAAATATTACCCAAACAATTAAAATTCTTGTGTTTATTATTGGAAGAAAAATTTCAGTAATAATAAGATACAATAATTCTCTATACACAGAAAGTCAAAAGAGCGAATATCAGATTTACAATCTTTTGAATTAAAATATGATGTATATTTGTTTTTTATTATTATTTATTTATATAATGACCTTGACGGCTAGGTTTTTCATTATAAAAACAAAAGCAAATATTATTTGTGGCATAGTGTGCGTCTTTGACTGATTCTATCTCACTTTTATTTACTGTTATTTGTATCAAAATACTTGGACAGTCGAACTTACGTCGGAGTTTTTGAGTTTGTCGGGAATCTGATAATGTTCCCCAGGATAAATTGCCGTTTCTACCTATAAATATTTAGATTAGTACATAATAGCACGTATAGTGGCCTTTCTGGTCTATCGCGTAGTGTCATGTATTAAAAAACAATTACATAGCAGCAATGTAATAACCTCACAATTTCAGAAGTGGCACTAAATATAGCACGTTTAGAAGAAAAGTCTTGAAAAGACATTTATAATACAGGTGAACTTGAAAAACTAACCTTCATTAAAAGAATAATTTTCATCGCAATCATTAGGATCATTTACAAGAGAGCCATGAACAAATTTACATATAAATAAATATACAGTATGGGTTTTATATGGCGATGAAAATATACAATATTTTATTTTGTATATGACGAAAAGGTCGGTATGGGACGGGACGCCTAGAAAATCCCACATGACCAAATTTATGGCATATTAAAGAAGGGCCAAATTTCCAGTTCCCGAGGAACCGATGAGCCCGTATGAAACGATTGGTGGATGTCAGTCAAGTGAAAAAGGTATACAAGGGTCGCATTAAGTGGTTCACTGTGGTCTCTGATTACGGTGTTACGTTACCTTTTATATTTCGTCATAATAAATAATTATACATACAAGATGCACAAAATATCATGTATCAATGAAGTGTAAAAATAGCCTTAGATATTATAACAAACCTGCTAAAACCTTTTAAAAGTCTCTTTGTTTTGTTTTTATTGAAAAGTATTTAAAACATAGCTTTACACGCTTATTGAAGTTATTTATAAGAGCTGACGTAAACTCAAAGAAGGTGAAGGTGCTTATACGATAATGTCATCTATATTTGTAATTAATGCAGCCGCTTTTGAACATGTTGTAAAATTGAAAACAATAATATCATCGTAACTGTTATTCCTTCGCCATAGCGGACCCATAGCTTTTAACTTAAAGATCCTGTTATTGTGTTTACCCGTGTGATACAGATTTAAAATAATACTTTTTTTCTCTTTATTTTAAACAGTTTGCCAAATACTATATGTATTATCTATTTGTAGAACTTTCGTCAGCTACGTTATTTTTAAATGTTATTCCGTGGCACTAGCCAAATGAAATTTGCAGTGTTAAGTCTTTGGAAATGAGTCAGTTGTATTAAAATACATATATTTTAATTTTAGAAACTTAAAGACTAACATGTTTTCCAAACAAATTTAAAATTACTTTTATTAAAAAAAATGGAATATTTTCAAAATTATGACTCATGTTAACATTGTGTTACTTAAGGCCCACTATTGAACTATTCTGGGAAAAATTGTACCTCTTGAAAAATGGTTGTCGTACAAAATTTCATCTGTAATAAGATTTTCGCACAAAAACTGAAATAACTTTTTAAGCAATGAAAATCGCCGAATAAAGATAAGGGTTAAACGGGTGGGCATCACACCCCCACCGTCCTGTTTCCACCCCTCTTGTTTCACCGCGTGTGGATATACGGATATTATGGGTTATTGTGCGCTCGGCGTCGTGTGTTATGTTGCGGAAACTATTTCATAACCTTCAGATTTATTATAATCAAGCTGTGAAAATTGTCGGCTAAAAGTAATACGCACAGTTTTGCCGAACATCATAAAAAAAACCCTGGATTTTTATATATAACCTAAAATAACGAAGGGTTATTTTTTGGGTACGATAGGGAAATATCTGCTTTCACGTTAAGTATTAAACCTTATATATAGGTACATGTATGTACTCTATAGTAGATATATATTACATATGAAATGGAAAATAAGTGATACAGATTTATAATCATCTAGATATATTTTTGATCAAAGTTTTTTTGTTCGAATTGCTTTGTTTATGTATATTGTAAAAAAATTATCAAAAAAAAACCGAGTTCGAAAAGAAAACTATTCCCAAACAAATTAATATGCACTATAAAGAAAAAATAATTGCGTATTCTTCTACAACTTAATCAACTTACTTTTCTAACCATCAATATGTAGGTACGTGTGTTTACCACACAACAAGGTAGAGTAGGAAGGTGTCCACTTCAAATTTAACTCAACACATACCCAGAGATAACAAACAGTGATCAAAATACTTTTAGAGTTTTCGTAGGAAAATGAAATGAAAAATATTAAAGTACTTGAAAGTCAATCAAATTACTGCGATAAGATAATGTAGTTACAATTATTGTTATTTTTGGAGTCGGTGTCTATGGCTAGGTATATTGTAGTGTTTCCTTGGGTGACAAAACCAAATTACTATGGGACCACACGGGGGGCTTTCAAATAAAAAAAGGAATATCAGAATCGGTTCACCCAGTCAAAGTTCTGAGGTACCAAAATTAAAAAAAATACAGTCGAATTGAAAACCTTCTCTTTTAATTTTGAAGTCGGTTAAAAGTTAATAATACAGTTATTTATGCAAGTAACAACAAAATTGTAACAGTAAAACTCACAAGTGAAGTTTTTTTACATTTAAAAAGCGTAAATTTTGTCACTATCATTATTTTACAATTTGTCAATTGAAAATGAATTGATTTTTATATTCGAAATTTCGGATTATCGAAAAATCTTCCACAAACTTCATAAACTATATCCTCATACAGAACATACAACTGTATTAAGTACATTTTATAGGTATAATACGAAAAAATTGAAAAATTCCTTACTTATTTCATCTACATGTAAATTCTTAATTATTAAACACTTAGGCCTATTTCATAAATTCAATTCTTAATTATTAAACACTAAGGCCTATTTCATAAATTCACGAACACGGCACAGACGAAATTTATTACACGACACCCACAATATTTATACATAAATACTGAAGGCCTGAAACGGACCGCCCGAGGCGATTCACACAGACGTGAGTCTAGATCGAGTTAAAGATACTTCGCTGTCGCTCGGGAAGTTTAAGGGTCGTTAACAATTTGTGACAGCGTCTTAACTGTGAACCGCGGTGGCGCCCTTAATACGTCTGCCAATTCGTATACTTAAATTGACGTTTCGCTTAGATTTAATTCATCGAATACGATGTGCCTGTTGTGACACCTCGTCGCTCGCCTAGAGTTGCGCTTAAAGCCTGAATGCGTCGAATTGCACGCCTCATAAGCGGAGCGCATGAGGTAGTACTCTACTCTCGCCTTGAAAAACGAGGTGATTTTTTGAACTTTAAATGTCTTCATTTATTACATGTTGCACTTGTAAAATAATGTATGCACTCAAACGGCAAGAATAATCGCTGATTTTAATATCTGTAATATCTTCAAAACACATTTTGTTATAGAACATATTTTAAAACCTGTTTTAAAATTTTTTCGTGGACGTCCGTGTGTCTGTGTGCGGATCCTGTATGTGGTCACGATAACGAATGAAATAATTCACTAATCGAGTGTTTTTTTTTCGCTTTTATGTCATCTGAATAGAAGTATATATGAATTTCACTGTCTAATTCGGTGTAGTTTAATTGATATTTAATATACAAAATTTTGACGAGTCTTTTAGTAAAATTTCTTTTTTTATTAAATCTTAATCTAGAGAACATAAGAAACTCGAAGCGTGATTGTCTTTTTATTCTCAATGCTTAAGTAAAATTTTGACACCACGGTATTTTTTTTAATTTACTTCAATTTAAAAAAAAATGACGATTACGGTATAAATTTTAGATAATATATAGAATTTAGAGTATTGAACAATGCATACCAAGTAATTTGTAATCATTCATAAAGTGAGCTCCAGTCATTCGTCGGAGCTGACACACATTTTCTTTAGTAAAATGGAGTAACCACGATGAGGCGTGCACTTTTGGATTTTCCAATTTTTTAATTTCGTGTAAATAAATACCTGCCCTCTTCGAGTGGTTTTGAACGTGAGTGATATGTAGATATTGCACCCTCTTTGAAACAACTTTAATATGAGATAAACAAATTTAGAACTCAACCCTTGTAGTAGTGACAACATAAATATTATCGCTAATAATATCTACGACTTCGAGAAAAATATTTGTTAATAAATTAATGAACGAGACTATTTTTCGAATTGTTTTCAATTTTTGCAAGAAGTCTACCTTATAAAATTGCATTTTAATTTATGTGATTACTTTTGCCCATGTTTGTGCTGCCATCTCGTGTGAACTCAAACCGATGTCTTCACAGACAATGACGTCACGATTTCTATTATTTGACATTAATTAATTCCTTCCATTTGCCATTTCTTGTTTGGCCGTACGTTTAATGTTTTAATCTCAAATTTTAGATTTATATTGAATTGAATTTTCAAAGACTGCTTTTTCCGAACAATGTCCGTAGACGAAAATTACTTTGAGTAATATTCATATTTAATATTATTTTTTATGAAACCGTGTCGAAAATCAAATGAGGAAAGGAGTGAAATGAGTTTATTATTATTATGATTATTGTAATTCGGGAACAAGAGTCATTATTTAATTTTGCCTTATTAACAACGAAAAATCATCATGAAAGACACCGCAAGTCGAGGGTAAGTCGACGACATCAACAAATTATGGACACGCGTTAGACTAGCAAGCGTTAGGTATGCACATGTTTCAATAGATTCTCTAATATCAAAGGCAGTTCACGCATACGAGAAGAACTCCATATGTGATGTTATAACTTTTAGTCATTATACAATGTCGAATTTTAAATTGAACTCAGTGAAAAGTTCAATTAATGAATTCGAAATGACAGATATCAATGTGACAGATGTCAAAGTGAAAAATGTCAAAACTACCGACATGAAATTTACAGACGCTAAAGGTATATAACAATCATCGAACAAATTCCAATAGTGCCGTTAACAGTCAACGCAAGTTGTAAGTCGTTAAAGGCTGAGTTTAAAATTTATTATATCCAAAATGAAAATTTGAAAATTTCTCTAATTTCAAAAATGAAGATAGGCACTCCAAATATTGAGTGCTCCAAATTTTTAATCTCAATTTGAATTTCATGATTTTAAAAGAAATATTGAAATGGACTGAAAGGCTCTCAGGAACCTCTTAAGTACACCTAAAAACCGTTTTTGATTTTTTCCACAATTATCAAACTTTTGAAAATATTTTCACCCTCATTTAGTCTTTGTTTATACGTATATTTTGAAATTTGTATCATGCACCTTAGAGTTGAAAATGAGGCCCCTAAAACGATGTAATAAACATTTTATGCAAAATTTAATGCAAAAAACACGCTTTTATATATAAATAGATAAGTGTTGTACTAAAAATTCATAGATTTTTGTTTTAAAGTTATGTTTATATACAAGATATACATATATATAAACATAGATTTAAAATCTTCGTTTTCAATATACTGTAAAACTGTGTATATACTCGAATATACAATTTTGAGTATATTGAAAAGAATTCTATAACAAAAGAATAAAATATATATGTAACTGAAAGAGACATAAAGAGAACCGATGAGAGACCAAAGAAGAAGCATAACACTTTTTCGTTACGTGATGATTTCTACCAAGTAACACCTCCCGCGAACCGCGTTAAGGAATTTAGTTCGAAAAGTCATTGATCTATAAAAAGAGATCCATAATCCCGCGCTCAAAAACGGTGGTAGTAAATGAGAGCTAAAACAGACAATTTAGCACTCATTGCATTCGATGTAGTTTCGTCGACCTTCCGTTACGATGTCGAAGTGTTCTGTTAACAAATGCAAGATAATATAGTGCAGGGCATATTGGCACATTCGTTTGCAAAATTGTGTTAATTCATTTTTTTAAATGTCCGGGAGGTCTTCCTGATTATAAAAGTGGAAGATAACACTTGATATCTTTTGACGTTATTGTTTAAACAACGAAAACTATATAGCCTAGAAAAATACATTTTTTCAAATAAATTTTTTTTTTAATATTTTTTATCTTATTTTAAATGAAAAAAGTCCTTACACCCATCATCGTATCTCCAACCCATTATTATGATTTTTTTTTTTAATTTATAATCGCCGAAATTCTTAATTGTCTTGAATTAAATAATACAACTTGAAAATTGAAATGTTATAACTTTTAATTTTTTATTAAAAATTTCAACCATATTAAACAAAATAGCGTAAATAGAGTTCAAAAATTTTGTTTATTTCTATGTTTTTTTCTATGCTTCTTACGCGCATGCACTTTTGAGAGAAAAGTATTTTATTTAACTTTATTGGGAAAAGAGGGAAGACTGTTGATAAAGCGTAAAACTACATTCGAACGAACATTAGGAAAGGAATAAACTTGTCAAGAATTCCATGCACTTTGGATGCTTTAAATTGCATACTTTACGAGCTTCATTTCAGGCTTATTATTTGGAGAAATTCAGATAAACTTCAATATGAACTCTTAGATTTTTCTTGTTTTGGTTATGTTCTGTGTGATAACTTGCGTGCTTCATCAACAGTTTTTCATGTATACTTAGGTCATTATGACGTAAAGCTTTATTATGAAATATAAATACTATGATTCTTTCCATACATTCAACCAATATCAATAGTAAAGATTCAAAATAATATTAAACCACTCCACCGATGTCTTGTTTTAAAACAGCACGTGTAAATTGTAAAAGAATAGAGCTTATTGTCTTCCAACAACAAAACGATCGATACCTGTTATCTTTGCATTTAAAAATGAACCTTATGTTACGAGATTTCGGTTGAAATGTCAGATGATAAGTAATGTTCCTTCTCTTCTTTTTCCTTTGCACTGCAAATGGATATCGTGAAATGTAAGACAGAGACAAAATGTACATTTTGAGTTATTTTTCCTTGTCGCCATAGTACGCGACTATGCATCTTCTCTTTTTTATACATCTATGAAAACAGTCTGTATTTACGGTTCAAATATTTAGTATAAATCAACATTCATACTTAATTAAATATTATTGTTTATTACTAATGTACGAGAGATAAACTCCAACATATGTATGATGATGGCGTGTATACAAACTTTTATTAAAATGGTAAAACCGGTTAAGGCGCATGAAAGCGATAAAAACAGTCATCCTTTTTCGCCTTGACAACTAATAATATAATAAAACGGAGACTGCTCCTCGTGTTTTTCTGTAAACCAAATCAAATTTCAGCCTCGATTT
>BGZK01002790.1:0-41925 GCA_005406025.1 Eumeta japonica
TTTAAAAAAATTATTCATTAAAATAAGGAATAAAAAGTAATAAAATATAAAACAAAAGCTTATTCCTAGGCTTACATTTTAAACTTATACACTGTATTAATATAATAATAAAATTTATTCTAAGGATTATATTTGCACTTCACATATAAATTACATTATTTATAATACAATTTTTAGTAAATTTATAGCTGATATCTCAGTAATTCTATACATATTTTTATGGGCAAAATATTACAATCATTACTATAAAATTCAAATATGTTATAATATTGTTAAAATAAAATATTTAAAATTACCCCTTCTTTGCAGGCAGTTTTGAAGAAGGAAAAAGAGCAAGAAATTCGATTATAGATGTTTTGAATTCAATTATTATTCACAATCACATTCCAATATAAAGCTATTACGAGAAATGAAATATGTTTCAGAATACAATTTAAATTATAATGAAGATAAAAAAAGCGTAAAAAATTCATAAATATGTAGAAGCCAGAGAAAGCCTCAAAATCTGAAATAATTCAAATCGAACAGTCCTAAGCCCAAAAAAAACATTAAAAATCTGAAATAATCCACTAAGCCGAACATGACTGATAAAAGAAATATGTAAGAATTTTACAAAGTGTCAACCTAACCACTTTGATACAGGTACAGTTGTACATATAACTGTATTTACATGTTTAGATTTTGCAAAAATAGTTTGTAATTTCAAAGTGAAAATATAAGAAAAACATATCCACCAAACAGGTTGGCAAAATTTCAGGTAAAAGCAATAATATTCATATAGGCATATTCAAACAGCACATATTAGCCTAAAATATCCCAATGTTGATATACCGTCGCTAGTACTGAAGTATATTCCATATGACAAGAAAATTAAAAATGGTCTTTGGCCTTCGTTTGACAATCTGATACCGAAATTGTCTATTTGTTATAAATTTCATTCACGCGAAGATGTTTTAGTACTTATTTCAAAACATATTTTGAAAAATTCTTAGTCGTCATGGATTTTATGGATTTTCTTTGCAAAATTTATTTTCTGTGGATGTCGTCACACTTTTAGATGACTATTGTCAGGAAGGAAATATAGCAAATATATCATATATAAATAAACATACATAGAAATAAATAAAGGATATGGATGTGTTCAAAGAAGTCTACCTTGCACAAACGCAAGCTTCGAAAGGGTTTCAAATAAATGAATTATGTGAAAGCTACGCAAACACCTTTAAAATTAGTCTGACATAATAATCGACACTCGTATTCCCTTACAAAGTCTCCGAACATGATATTAACATATCCCGCTATCAAAATTCTTTCATTCATTCTATCATATCTAGTGCAGTTTATCCAAAATTGTTTACTGTAGTTTCGAAGAGTATCATTCCTTAGAAGTCAATGGGGTCGGTTCAGTAGTTCATTTCGTCAATTTTGTCGACCTAGCCCATGTCCTCGTTTAGGCTTGTCTCGTTTTAGTCTATGTGGAGGTAGAGTTTCTACTGAATGATACTCAAGGAAACAATCGTTTTTCAAGACGCATAATCCGACTTAGCATACAGAACACTGGATTACCGTCCGACTTCTTATGGCATATTTTAGTAAACACATCTGGCAACACAAAGTATCTCACGAATAGGCATATGGTTTTAGTCCTGTCCAGTCGTAATTTGATCGCGATATCAGACTGCGAACCGCTGGGGAGGCATGTACCGCATCTTCAACGATACTGCAATCTGATATCGAAACTCTCTGTGTATTATGTTCTTTTCGTCATATCTTTGTTATAAATATACTTGTACAAAATATAAGCGTTATGCACACATGTGTTCAATAACCTTTGAACATCTTTATATACCATTTTAAACCCTCTTTCTTTCCATTGGTACATGGAGAGCTTTTGATCTTTAGATCAATGCCCCCATAGTTGTATTACAGTCTTTACACATATGGGCTTCTCACAGCCAGCACTTGTTCCCGTAGGTGCTGTTGTCGTGGAAGGTGCTAATCATCGATAAGATTTTTGCATCCTGCCAACACCATTACATCGCCGGAGTGGCAAGCAATGATCGTGCCCTTTTCACAGTTTTTCTTCATCTCTTTACATCTTCTGGTATATTTTTCCGAGTGGCGTTCTGTGCCCAGACAGTCAAAGCCTCGACATTTGAGGTATCGTGCCAACGCTGGACTATAATAATTGTCCATCGTGACACAATGTCCTTATGTTCAAGACCTCTAGTAAATTTAAAACTATTTTTGGTTTTCCGGTCAGGGCCTTTGTCATAATGTTAGATTAGGGCAGTGTCAGTAGCAGGAGGGTTAGACATTAGTTTTTACTTTTGTGTCTATGCTTTAATCCCCTACTTTGACCCTCCCGGCCTCAGCTCTTTTCACAATCGTCGACATTCTTCGTTGTTTTTTCCTCACCTGAGGTGGTAGCTCCTCATCGTCTGATAAATTCTGCTGAATCTTTTTGGCGGAAGTGACAAGATATTCGGCATCATCGTCATCCGAAAATTCTGAATCATCATAACTACTTCCACTTTCAGGATCCAAAGCGCTCTGTTGGTGATGAGACACGGAAAGTCCTAGAAGAACTCGGCATGTCTTCATCAGCAGAAACGTGGACATCAGGAAAGTTATCACTTGATGAGTACTCGCTGGTTGAATCGTAGAAGCCGGAAATGGCGCAACGAGGTTTGATACCTGTGACATAATGTCATGCTCGGTATCTTCTATTTCAATGACGTAAAGAATTTCTCTGGCTTCCCCAAGTTTATTTATACCCAGCTCCATCAGCAATTTCTTGGTGCCCGACGTGCATTCTTCCACATTCGTCGACACCCCCCATTCGGAATCAGCCTGCGCCTGATTCTTCGGCTGATTGAAGTCCGGCACACTAAAAACAATACATATTAAGATGATTCATTTTAAGCGATGATTTTTTTTCACTCCCGCAGTAAAATTTCATTTTATATGCTAAAAAAAACCTGTTAAAGAAGGAACTCTTAATTTTAGTTTTAAGTACTTTTTCCAATTTCTAAAACTTCCCATTTTAAATAGACGTAAACTTGTATTTTTATCTTTTAAATTTATATAGTTCAGTGGCATTTCATGGTATGACCTCGCCCAGTCAGGATTTTATTTTTAGAAAAGTGCATATTGCGGCATAATCGTAAATTGACGAGGTAGTATGGGTTACTAAACTTAAGTCTTTTATAAAATTTTAGTTTTCTGTAATTATTTTATAAATAACGAGGCCTACGAAAAATGTTAATGACAAAATTGTAGAAAATTTAATTTTCTAAAAACGTCCTCTACTTCAACGATGTAATTGATAGCTTAAAAGATATTCAGCATTTAAAAGAATAATTTGCTAAATTTTGATAAAATAGCTAGATTTTGTCTTATAAATCACAGAAAAGTTATTTTCGTAAGAAATTAGAATTTTCTATTCAAAATTATTTCTTCATCGCATCAATTTCACCAAATGGGTTTATTCAACTTCGATAAGTATATTATATATATATATATATATATATATATATATATATATATATATATATATATAATAATACATAGTATTTACGATTGGATAAAAAAATTTTAATTATTATTAGTAAAGTATAATTACGTTTTCGCAAATCGATATCGACATCGGTATTTTGGGTGCTCAAAATGTCGATACACAGCAGAAGAACAAGCAACAGGCCTCCTGAAACATGTGATTGTAATGCGCATGGTTAAAAATAGATGCAAAACTTCTAAAACAGTCACAAACACTAGTTTTTGTACGTACTTAACCGTTTTGGGACGTTTGAATTGTGGTGATGATGTGGAGGATGACGGAGATGGCTGCGCCGACGAACGATCTGGGATCGCTGGCGAAGGGATTTGCGCAGGACCTGGAGATCGCAGTGATTGGTCCGATTCGCTCAGCGCCAAGTCCACAATATGTCGTGAACGCAGGGACGTTGACCATTTTGTTTTATGGTACTAGTCCGAAATTTATAAAATTGTATATTTGAAAACAATATTTGTAATGTGACCTAAAAATAGAACAAAATAAAATTCATTAAACATAGTATGTAAATATTTATATTAAAAAAAGATTTGCAATGTGATAGAGTTTGAAAAAAAATCCTCATAAATACTTTCCCAACATGAAAAATCTCATATTTTAAAATTCATAAAACATGGTAAATACTTATATTCAAAATAAAAATAAATTAGCATTAACGTTTAAAAAATTCTTCATAAATACTTTCCCAACATAAAATTCTCATATTTTCAAAATTAATAAAACTTAAAATATTTTATTCAAAAAAAAAACAAATTAGCGATATGATAGTTTAGAAAAATTCCTCGTAAATACTTTACCTACAAAAATTTCATATTTTCCAAGTTTATAAAACATGGTAAATATTTATATACAAAATAAAAATAAATTTGCAATATAAATGAATTTGACAGAAATGCAATATAAACATTTTTCTTTTTTATCCTATTTGCATAGTTTGTAATAATATTCAATTAATCCTGAAATTTAATTCAAGTAATTCAATAATTCGAACAAAATCGTAAATTTTATATTTTTCACTTTTGCTTGACTGTACTACGGTTGAAATTTGGAAAACATGTCTCCCTCACCGCTTACAACAGACGATTGCCGTTAGCAAATGTAACGGTTTTTTGTACATATATGTAAATTCTCTACAAATTTTGCACCGAGACAAAAGCTAATAGTCTACTTTGTCATTAGAAATCATTGAAATAAAATAATATATTGAAATAATATGTAAAATCAATAACTAAAATTGAACAATGGCGACCATGTTAACAAAAAAATAAAGGATGAAAGTTTCGGGTTATTTTAGACATAAGTCTTTTCGAAAACATTGTAATCTATGCTTAATATGATTCTCCAAACGTTTCTACGTATTTTAGTATATTTATCAAAGAGAAATACTTACGGTTTTCTTAGCTTATCCATAATTCGTAAAAAATCAGCACACAACAATTCACCGCTGAGATGACGTAGCGTATGGCATCACGTGGATTTAAAATATCGTTGTAAATTTTTGACGCAAGTGACGAGAACAGTAAATATTTTTCTGTCCTTATTTTTAAACTATAAGATTCAATTTCGTATAATATTGTAGTATAACCCAGAAATTTAAAAAGTATTTTTCTTTGTATCGTACCAAAAAGAGCGAGTTATGCCGTTCTAGTGGGTGGTGGCGCTCAGTCGCAAATGCCAATTATATTGCGCGCTTGAGGGGTCAAGCTACGTAATACTGAACAATAATATACAATGAGATGTAAGAGAGAGCACCCACATTAATTTTGTTAAAGCCAACCAAAAGCGAAATATATTTAATATGGGGTCTTTGTTATGAAAGCTCACATAACATTAAAAAATCTAAAGTGAAATTGTAGTCTTTCAAAAGTATTTTTTTTTTGCTATAAATGGTACTTTATTGTTTAAAGTTTAATTAATTTAGTATGAATTTTAAATAACTTATTCTTAGTGATAATAATTGTATATATTTTCGTAGCTTGTAGCTGAATCAAGTTTCAACTGCACTGTTGTTAATTTAATATATATATATATATATATATATATATATATATATATATATATATAGCGTTAATGTAGCTGTTATTCCTACAAAAATATGGTGTATTTGATACCGATTTCAAGCGTAATGTGCTATAAAATGTGATTTGTTTTAAAATTTTTAATGAATTCATGTAAGTGAAGTACCGCAAAATTATGCCGGACGAGAAATCACAGCAAAATACAAAGGAAAACCTTTTAAGCGCTTGGTCCGAGATAATTTGGTCTCGCTGAAAATACGTTATGTGAAATTATGCTGTGTAATGAGTGACTGAAGACTGAAGAAGACTAATAGATTTAAATATCCAATAAATAAATAGAAGTAAGGAACGAGCTACAGTAATATTGTTTTATATATTATTTATTAATAACGAGTTGAGACTGAAGTTTGGGCCGAGTGGACATATCAGTATGTTAAATTCTTTTATTTTCTTGAATCTAGCTTCAAAACAAACCTTCCGTATAAAATTACTGATTGATTGGTTTTTATTTTAATCGTAATGTCTACCGCAAAGTTGCTAAATAATTGCAAAACTAATTAACGGCAAAAAAAAGGAAAAAAAAGGTGCGATTCGAACTCTTACAGGATGTGGACTCGTACAATATTGTACCACTGTACAATATTGTACTTGTTTTTTATTTTAAAAACAGATAATAAAAAACAAGAAAAAATATGAAGATTGATGTAAAAAACGCTGATAAAAACACGTTTCGCTTGTGTGGAGACCCCTTTAATTTGTATTTGTATTATTTGTATTTTTATTATTTGTATTATTTGTTTTTATAGTGATTACAGTAATAAAAATTGTGTGAACATTTCAAGCGATTTTATTATTATTAAAATCAAGCAATAAATGCTAAAAAACCACGTTTCTTGCACGGGAGCGGGCTTTTAATTTTCGAGTTAATTTTATTTTTATTATTTGTCATTATAGCGTAATAGAAATAAAAACACTGTTAAAATTTTAATTGTCTGCCTATCACGGTCCATGACATGCAATCCGCTAATCGACTGAAGAGACGGACAGACAGACGGACAGTGAAGGCTTAGCAATAGGATCTTAACATCCATTAGGTACGTAACCCTAATTATGTGAAAAATGTACTAAACGTTAATATATAATTAAATAGATCTTAGGTACCTGTCAACACACCACTCTCTTCATCGATCTAGGGCTTTCATTCAGACAAACAAATGAAGTCGTGGGGCGCGTGAAATTTTCGTAAATAATGAACCGCTCATGTCATTATAAATGCTATTTATTCAGGTTCAGATTCACCCCAAAATTTACTTTTCTGTCAGATTAATGCCCTAGATCAGCTGTACTCTAAGAGTGTTCCGGATATCCTTGTAGGGGTTCCGCAAGAATTTAGAAAAAATCAAAACACCTCTTTCTGATCGAACGTTTGGACTCCGCTCGCCGCGCATATACTTGTGAGCGCGCAGTCCCTTTGATAAAAGCCGCCTCTGAATTAGATGCTATAGTTTTAACAAGCGACTTTTGGCTGTAACTTCAAAAGCATAAAGTCGAGATTGTTTACAATGCATTTTTTGTATTTCTATTTATTTCCGCTTTCTGTTTATCAATGGCGCCAACTAGAGTATTTTTGAGAATGTTCGAGATCGAGTCTAGGACTAAGTATAAAACCGGCGATCACACGTCGCGCCCATCAATCAGTTGATGATTAGCGTTCGGAGCGATAAGTTCCTACCTACCTACTTACAAGCTGGCTAGCAAATTGCGGAGTTTAAACGTGATATGAAATTAGTGTTTATTGTTCTACTGCCTGCTGTATTCAGATTGTGTCAGTTTTGTACATTTCTTCTTTGGACTAAACTTAGTCTCTTATACGCAGTAACGATTGTGCATTATTTTGACCCCACCATCCTGACGTGTAACATTACTTATTATTAAAGAAGAATGGAACGTTGGCTTAAAGTTAAACGTGTTGCAACATCTTCTAATGACGCTGAATGTTCAAAAGCAGTACGCGCGGAGAATACAGCAATTACCGATCCAGACGATGATGCCACGACGTCAAGCTCCACGGTTTCAAAGACGAAAAGTATGATGAATCATATATCAGTTTCGGATTTGTTGATTCCAACGGCTCACCTCTCTGCATGCTATGTAGTAAACTGCTTCCTAATAGTTCCATGGCACCTGCCAAATTGCGCCGACATTTAGAAACTGTACACCCGAGTCTAAAGACAAGAATAAAGAATTTTTGTTCTTAAAAGAACAGTTATTGGAAAGTCAAAAATATGATGCATGTAACACAAACTATCAATGAAAAGGCCATCATATTTAGTTAGCTATCGCATTGCACAAGCAGGTGAAGCGCACACTATCGCTGAGAATTTAATAAAGCCATGTGTGTTAGACATAACAAAATGTATGCTCGATGAAAAATCTGCAAAGCATCTTTCTACTGTGCCGCTATCAAACGATACTGTTTCACGGCGAATCCATGATCTGGCAAGCTACGTCAAACAAGAACTAGTTACACGTCTACAAAACACGATTCGCCTTGCAAATGGATGAGTCAACTGATGTCGCTGGTCTGGCTATCTTGCTGGTTATCGTGAGATATCCATATGAAAGTTCTTTGAAGACATGACATGCTTACCGCTGCCCACAAACACTACCGGGGAAGAAATTTTTAATAAAATAAACATATTTTTGAAGAAAATAATCTCAGTTGGAACGATTGCATTGACATTTGTACAGATGGGGTCAAGGCGATGACAGGTAAAACAGCAGAGCAGTGTCACGAATAAAAATAAAGCGCCTAATTGTAGTTCCAGCCATTGTATTCTGCATAGACAAGCACTTGCGATGAAGCAAATGCCGTCAAATCTAAAATTAGTTATGGATGAAGCGGTAAAAATAATTAATTTTATCAAATCACGACCACTACAATCCCGATTGTTCTCATTATTGTGTGAAGACTATGGCAGCAAACATAAAACACTACTGCTCCATACAGAATTGCGATGGCTGTCTCGAGGTAAAACTTTCACAAGGCTATTTGAACTTAGAGCCGAGTTACAAATGTTTCTTTCAGCATAACTTCTTTTATTTGAAAGACCTTTTGTATGATAAAACTTGATTGTTCCGATTGTCTTTTATGGCGGATATCTTTCAAAAACTGAACGAATTGAATTTATCATTGCAAGGTAAACAGACAACAGTGTTCCAAGCTTATAACAAAATAATTGTCTTCAAAAAAAATTATATTTTTGGATTATTTGCGTTGGTAAGAGAGAAATAGGAAAAACAAAATACAAAAATAAAAATTAATTCATGGATTCATAATCCTTTTTCACCCAACTTGCAAAAGCCCGAAAGTATGTCAAACGAGATATATGAATCTCTTTGAGAAATGTCATCAGACACAAGTATGGAGTCACTATTCAAAACGACGCCTCTCAACGATTTTGGTGCAGAATCCGTGATGAATATCCAATGCTTGGCAAAATGGCTCTGAATATTCTTCTCCGTTCCCAACAACATATCTGTGCGAAACAGGATTCTCAACCTATGCAGCCACGAAAACAAAATATCGCAATAGACTGGACGCCGAACCTGATATGAGACTTCAACTGTCTTCTATCAAACCTGATATCAACCAATTGATGAAAAATAAAAAAAACAGTTTCATACTTCCCATTGGTTAGATTTTTTCTTTTTAATATCTTCTGATAATGTACTTGCCATGTGGTAAAGTAAGTAATAATTAGTAACTGTTAGATTGTACTTTTATTATGCTTTTTAATAAAGAATACACTTTTAAAAACAAGTGTTTTATTGTAGGGTTCCGTCAAGTATTTTGCTTTCCAAAAGGGTTCCATCACCAAAAAAGTTTGAGAACCGCTGCCTTAGATCGATAGAAGAGTGGTGTGTTGATTGGCACCAAAGATCTACCTAATCCTTTATTAGCGTTTAGTACATTATTCACATAATTATTTTCAATAAGACCGTTTAACTTAATTTTTTTATTAATTTTATTTCCAAGTTTTTACTTTTCAATTTATTACTCAATGTTGAATATTGGAGTAGAGAACAAAAGAATTTAGTTTTAATGTAAGTATAGACTGTCTGAACTCTATGCTCCGTCATTAACTGTGTTCTACTTGTAAAACCTTCTCATTTGATACCCACTACCCTTATTGGAGAAAATATGAAATTTGGGATTTTGTGCCGTCCGCTTTGAGAGATTTGAAATTTGTCGTAGTAAACAGTAAGTACTCTACTAGTCAAGCTATTTCATTTGATACCCATATTTAGGGGGTTTTGAAAAAAAGATGTAATTCGTCATTTTGTTGCCGACCATATTGGATTTGCATTTTTTTAATATGCTTATTACTCTTAGTTGTGAAAAATATGTAATTCGTCATTTTGTGGTGGGCGCCATTTTGGTGTTAGAATGATACTGAATTCAGAAAATTGTATTGCCATCAAAACTAAAGACGTGTACTGCATTTCAGGTCAATCGGTCTACTAGAAAGGGGTGAAATTTCAATTGGTAAATTTGACCCAAAAAACAAGAAGGGTAAATTAAATAAAACCGTTTAAAAAGCTACCTTTTCGCATTTATACTCATTTATCTGTTCCTTATGAATGGAAAGCACTGGATTAATTAACTCAGAAACTGTAGGTATTTCAGATTCTGTTTTTCGCACTTCTTATTGAAAGTGGCTTGAATCGTGTCGGAACTTCGGCGCTACACATTTTTCTATCATGCTTAGCCACACTCTGAAAACTGATTGTATCAAAAAGTGTATTTAAATAATAAATTAAATGGCAATAATTGTAAACCGTATGTAATGAATAACCTTTATCTTGAAAAAACACAGGATGTTAAATATAATAAAATTTTGGAATACACTATAAAATTTTAGGAAACTGTATAATTTCTGTAACTATTTCGATTAGACTTGTATAAATTTAAACATAGAGGTAAAATTGTATCTTTCTGACAGATAACTTTAATATCTCGTAAAGTAACAGCAAACTTTGATATTTCTTGCACATCACGAGGCGGGCGCGATTATTCAAATTTTAACAAATTGGCGTTAGGCCAACTTCGTTGGGTCCGTCGTTAAAAATGCCGAAGAAACATAAATTATCGAAAGATAAAAAGTTCGTCGCAGTCCCGCGTGATGTCGCATATTTTAAAAGCGGCGGACGGTAGCGGGTGTAGGGAGCGCGCGGGCGCTCGGACGCGAAGTTGCTTGATTGAAGGGCGAAACACTGTCACTCCACGCTTCGATGTTTCGGTTCGAGTATGATATGGATATATTAACACTCGGCCCTGGTTTCACCTATCCGCATCTATACCAGTTCGAATCTCGGTTCTCGCTTCCGGTTTTCGTACAAGTCTCATTCCAGATTGTTAAACCGGTTTCGCTCTCGGTTACCCTTTCAGTTTTATACCAGTCCTACTTCCGGTCCGCTACCGACCCGGCTTTCAGTCTTAATCCCGCTTTCGACCTAGCCCTCGTTATAATACCGTGCGTATAATGAACTCTTGCACGTTACAAAAATAAACGGTCAACGTATTTATTTTTAAGTCTAGCCTATTTTTTTGGCCAGAGGTACAGAAATATTTGATGTGATACCAGTATAGGCGTTTTATAACTTTGCGTTCGAAAACTTTAAACGTTCATAACGTTTATAAAAAAAAACCGCCTTCAAGAACATGTTTGCATAATTAGTTGCATTTAGAATCGATTCCAATGAAAAATAAAGCGTAATTTTGCTTTCATACTAGTGAGGAAGAAAGAACAACATCCCTTTGACTCGACACTTTATGTTCCACATTTTAGTTAATATATATTTTCTTTTATCGGTCTGTATTTTCTTTTGTCGTATATTATGTATGTCATTTGCTATGTGATAATTTGGAATTTTGAATTTTTCGATAAAATCTTGTACAAAATTATCGACTGTAGTGTTTCCTAACATATGAAATCAGATATTTTTGATTTAAATGGTCTCGATATCGAAACTTATTTTCATCGAACAAATTCACATGTAAGGTCTATGTATGCTTATAAAATGTTGATTCTGTTACATTTACATAAAATTTTAGACTTATATAAACCGTTTGGCACAACTATAGGTATCTTCGAATGTATGAAATATCAAAAGATAGATAACTTTTTTGGGTATCATAAAGACAGAAACTAACAAGCACTCTGTCTACTATCAAATAAACAATTGTAATCAAAACTTGAAGGGAAAAAAGCATTACAGGACCACTGTCGTTGTTGGCACTTTTTGGACGAATTTAATCTGGTCGACAATGCCCGGAATCCAAATAGTTATATAGAGTGAGATCGTGGTCTGAAATACGAATTGATTCTACTTCGGTGTGGGCGAGGCCGTGGGTGGCCGGTAATCACGTTATGGTATCAGACATTTAAGAATTTCCATTTGCATCAATGCGGTTGTCAAGAAAACGAATTAGTCCTTTATAAAAAAATGACTTTGTGAACGCTTATAATTAGAATCTAATGAAATACCGCGTGAAACGATAAGTCACATAAAAAATTGAATATAACATGTATTCATTTAGGTTGATAGTTTTTTAGTTTTACGAATTTTTTAACAAAAGTTACAGTGCTCATTAAAAATTTGATAATGCAAAAGTTGTAATTTTAAATAAAACTTTCAACTTTTAAAGTCATACAATTTCGAATTCGACTATAACAGACAGATGATGAGTGACTGACTGACTGGGACAGACATTAAAGTGAGCTCTAGTAACAGCTTTACACGACATCGGGTTAAATAAAGTCGTCATCCAGCGGTGACTCAAAAATACCTGTATGTCATTTTTGACTATTTTATCTTAATGCCAATGACACGCTATAAATACACAAAACAAGATAGACGAAATGGATAGAAAGCATTAATAGAACGAACGAAACTATTCAAAATATGCTTTTTTTTTGTAATCGAAAAAAAAACTATGATTTTTTAATTAGAAAGAACATAATGGAACAGGTGAAATTCAAAAAAAAAATCCTTTTTTTAGTGAATGATATTAATGTCATACATATTTGCATTGTTATAACATATTTAATTGAACGAAATAGAGAATAAAGGAATAAAAAGAAACTTGATAGTTTCTTGCAGAGAAACAAGGATTCGTCGAGTTGCCCTTTCTCTCTTTGGTAAAATAACATAACGACATCAAAGATACACAAAAAAAAAATGCAAGCTATTAATAGTCTAATAACAGAGCCAATCTAAATAATACCTCACACTTACAGTCATATGAGTAATAATGATATATAATAAATAATAATAATATATAACAAGTGATATGTAGTAATATATAAGAAAACCGTTTGTTAAGGCTAATAATAAAACAGTACTGCGAGGGCTAGGCTCTAAATGATTAACTCGCATGTTTGTCAATAAAAAAGCTAAAGAGGCGGAATTAAAAATATGACGTATGTAGAAAAATTATAGAGAACGGGTTGAGTCGTAGGCCTTAGACCTACATCTTAGGCTATGATTAGCGATGTAGGAGGGTTGATAGAAAGGGACAATGCAACAAATCAAGTACGATAAATATATATATACCTAGGATTTAAAATGTGTGTACAATATTCCTAATATCCGTATAGAAGCATAAAGTTTAACAATATCGACATAGGAACAAGGCTGTTCAGATACTGGGAGCAACGGTAGAATCCGCCTCCGAAAAGTACGATTGGCTGTTTCCGCAGTTTGGGTGGGTGGGCGAGAGGGCAGCATGAAGGTTCCTGACCTGGTATGGTTTGGCTCTTCTAGTGGGTAATATTTGGGCGCTTTTTTTCCTTGAATTTTCGTTTACCTTTGTATAGGTGGAAGAAGGTATTTATCCAAAAGGTACCCAAAAGGTATAATCAAGGAGTTAGGCCATAACGAATAGTTCTTCATGTTTTATGTATTTGAAGCTTATTTAGATTTAGAAGTTCGAGAAGTTCGTAGTTATACCTCTTCATATTTTTTTCTTTTATGTTGCACTTTTTTTTCAATCGATATATGAAATGACAGAAAAGGAAGATCTTTATAACGTTAAATAAAAGTTTGAATTCTTGACATACAAAAAAGTTGGTGAGATAAGGGATGAGAGATAAGGGAGACGAGTGAGAAATTAACAATAATAATTAGGAATAGATCTAATAAATTATTAAAATACGACATAATTTTAACGGCCCGTCATATATGAAATACTATAGTCACCATCATTGGAAATTTGTTTAGTGAGGCTCGTTTATTTTGCTTGGAGACTGTAACTTCGTATCTGTATTATATGCAGGCGATTATTGGAAATCGAGGAAAAAATAATTCTTGTGTTCAACCCAAAAGTCAAAGCTGCGTGCTCTGTGTTACCGTCAAAACTTTTATGCGGCCATAAGTTTTGATCTACACTACTTTATTCGTTATATATGAGCTTTGAATTGATGTAGAGCCTGAACCTACACGATTAATATGTTCAACAAAAGGCAGTGAACGTATATTTGGAACGTTGACAAAGTCCTGATATATTGCTTCCAGCTCGAAAAATATTGGACAATGAATACGTTTTTACACGTATATAGTGTTAGCATTACTAACACTGGGATTGTAACGTTGAATGGGTTGGTCGATGAAGCTAAATATATGTGTTATAACCATAGCTAAGACATTTGTCCAATTTAACATTTCCCATTCTCATATGATTGCTTTGCATTTTTCATAGAAAAATATCGAGTATTGTCCGGCAACGGTTGACACCCCTAAAAAGTGAGTCGGTTCAGCAGCTGTAAAGATACGAGCCAAAACCATATTCACACCTAAGTAACTCCATTACGCCGCCATTACGCTGCAAATGGTCGTCCTCCGTCCACTCAAACTTTCGTAGCCCGGCCGTGCATTTGCTTCCGCCTCTGCTTAGCAATGCTCTACCTTGTTATTTTTACGTCAAATGCTTGGAAACCATCTTGAAATAAGTTTCTATGGTGATTTAGGTCTATTGACTGCCTTTTATAGCCTTTACATACGATTTTAGGTTTTGAACGCGGTAAAAATAGTAACACTATGTTGATATTCTAATTCCTAAACAGATAAAATACTGACTCATGAATTTGTTAACTAAACATAGGTATTGATTATAAGTACCGTTTTACTCAATAAAAAATCATATTTACCCAAACATTCGCTGATTTTTTTTAAAATAGCATTCCACAAAACGTCTACGAGGTAACTGCGTACAGCTTTATGCAAAATTTTCGATTTGAACAGTTTTAACATCTATATCAGTACATTTGAGGACACATTAATAAGTCATTTTTGTTTAAAATAGTTTTAACTTGCACACTAAATTTTATGTATCAGAATACATTTCTCCTTTTTCTTTCTTTTATCTATTCAAGCTTATTTTTCAAGAATGTAGACCTCTACATTATACGATCTATGCATATCTTTCTCCTATTAATACAAATCAATTGTTTTATGCAGGATCACTGGTTTCGTGTGCTTATAAAATAGTACTTCTTTACAAAGCCACTTCTTTAATTTAATATGCATAACATTATTTAGGATAACTCTTACAGACGCTTGCGTTATACATATTCGCTCTATAGACTTATTTTGTAATTATACTTTTATTCATTCTATTCAGATGACCAAATACCGCAACACACTTTTCTCTATACATCTTTTCTTTTCTCGATGCTATTCTTCTACTTATCTTTTAAAGACGCCCCACACATATTATGCAGAGATCGCATCTCCACTGCATCGATTCTACTTTTACGTTTCTTCTTCCATACCCAAATATTATACAAAAGCACAAGGAACAGATCTCCATTATAAATAAACGTCTTTGTTGTGAGATGCGTTTACTATTTATAATAGTAAACTAGACCCTATCTATTTTATTTTCCACATTTACTTTCCTTTCAATGTCTCTATCATGTTCATCATCATTTATAAACAATACCTAAGTCTATAAACTCTTACCATTTCACTTGTTCTGTACACGTATCGCATTCAGTCGTGCTTTTGGTTCTTTCAAGCACCATAGCTTTTATCTTATCAGAATCATTGATTTTAGTGACCGTCGCCTGCAACTCGTGCACCGACGTAACATAGATTATTTGATCGCAGTCATACGAATACTCTTTAAAATTCTATAAACTCGTGTTGTTTTTACTAAAGCGCCTTCTCGTAACCGCTTGCCAAATAGGATTTTAAGCAATAACTGGAGTTTCTGTTAGGATCTCCAAATAAATTGAGAAAATAATCCTGTATAGCGGCCTATTAAATACAGAAGCCAAGACGCTCGCTTGGAATGCGAGATTTGACCAGCAAAACGTGCTTGTTGCGTCAGGCATTTATAATCTCACTGCTTAGGCTTACGCTTTCACAATCTTTTAGAATTTCGTAACTTTTATAACAATTTTCTAAATTGACAATAATTATTCTTGGAATAGTTAAAAATTGTAAGGACAAGACTATTCACTCAATATAAATAAAATATGTTAAACAAAGTATTTATACATGTTAATACCGGTATATTGGAACCCAGTTATTTATTAACCAAAACTAGAACCGGTTTTCTCATTGCAAAAAAAAAAAAACTTATTTTATATATTTCTAAATAAGTTATTCAATATTTACGTCAATAATTAAAAATAATGTATGAATTATTATTTTAGTTAATATTGTGTTAACCATACCGACGAAAAAGTCTCTTATTGCTTATCTCACTTAAATATATATACTCCCATACTGCAAGTCTTGTTGTTTAGTTTGGGATCAGATAGTGCTCTCTGTGTGCATGCGTGCGTGCGTGCACGCGTTCGCGCGGGTGCGGTGCGGTTGCGGGTGCAGATACAGGAGCAGGTGCAGGTGCGGATGCGTGTATGCGTGTGTGTGCGCACGTGCGTGCGTGTGTTCGTGCGCATGTTGGACATATTTAGAGATACACAAGTGTGTGTGTTCATATATCTTAAATCGTAACAGGCCACATCGTAATAACAAACACCCTGGGCGGAGGGTCAACTTTAGATACTTTCATTAATTTTAGCAACTTTTCGTCACAACATACTTTAACTTAGGAGTACATAGTTAACAGTTGGCGTCAACTTTTTCCCGTTAATATTTTATTCATGCTGCTATTAAATGATGCCGAACATAATATGTTGTTAGTGGAAAATTTTCATAAATGGTAACCCTTAATTAGCTTGGGTGAAAAGAAACCGGACAAATGTGAATAAGAAGTTCCGTATAAAATTAATTACGTATGTAGACAATTTATCCTTCGAGAGATTTGATGATTTTTATTTGTTTTTGATACCGATATTGATGAGGTATTGGTGCCAAAAATTCCCAAGTTTTGATTTGTTTTTTTCAAGAAATTATTCAATATTACTCAAAAGTATTCAAATTTTTGAAAATTTTTCGTTATCATAATAAGAATTTAAATAATCTTATACGCTATATTGATTTGAATACAAATACACGGTTTTTACTACAATTACAAGTGTAAGTTTGTAATAAAAAAAAACATATGATATAACAACAAATTATCAATTTACTGATTTATCCCTTATTTGTGCTGTAAGACCTTTGTTCTTGTCAAATTTCATGATTCTAGGTCAACGGAAAGTACGCTATTGGTTTAGGTTTACTTGCGAGTTTCAAAATATATTGCACACTAATGACCGTATTTTGGTCGTATTTTTTGATAACGTTGATTTAGAAACTCTGATTTTTTTTCAACTTCAAGACACCTTAGTATTAAGGATTTGGTGTTAATTTCAACTAAATATCTTTATGCTTCCTTGAGAAAAAGGGTCTTGACAGACGAACATGCGGACAAGGAAGTGATTCTATAATGTTTCTTTTTTAATTTAGATACACAGAACTCTAATAATTGTTAAAGATGCAACAACCGATTATAAAAATATGTTTTGAAAGGAGATCCAAAAGAAAATATTATTTCGCAATATATGTCATCATACGATATTTTGAAAAACAGTAATTGTATTAATTTATTAATAAATTAATTGATTTATGAGTCGCGGAATATATTTATAGTACTCCATTTATCTAATGCTATAAACAACAAAGCACGCCAAACTAGACTAAGATCATTATTGTACCGTGATAAAATATAAAAGTTGCAAACTGAAGTTGTCTCTCCGTTATATCAAATATGATTTGATGGAGGCAACAAAGATATTTCTTTGTATTGTCAATTGTTGCCTACATCAATTTAACACAATGGCGTTAAACACTATACAAAATATGACATGCGATCAACAAATTATTATTTTCTCTTTTTAACTTATTATAAAGTCGCACCGACTCAAAACGTCATATAAAACGAAAAATTCATGTAACTTTAAAAATATCATACAAAGTTACCTTATCTATAAATCAAATAAAACAGTAGAATCCGGTTTGTCTATACATCGAAGGAAAATATGAGAAATGAGAAGGGGATGATAAGAGAAAGGTAATATAAAAGAAAACAATGATTTTAAATTTTTTGTCCGTCTTTTTGTTCACGTACATCTCCGAAATTATTGAAAATATCTTAATGCGGCTTTCGCGGGTAGACAGAACTCAGCTCAGAGCAGAGCGTAAGTTTTGTTTCATTTAAATAGGATGTCATGAAAAAATTATCTTGGTTGGGGATAGTCGGTATAAAAATTCTTCCACATATAGAAAGCTACAGTATCGCAGGATATAGTGCACATTTCATTTTGATACCACCACTTGTTTTGACTATGTATAAATTGAAACCGTGAGTGATAACTGAATCAAAAGCGAAACCAACAAGCAGAATCTAGAGCCAGTACTGGAACCGAAATTGAGAACGATGCCGCGGTCGAAACTGAGTGTAGGATCAGGTTTAGAATCAAGATTGTGATCGGATCAAAATCAATAATAGAATCGAAAATAAGATCAGAGAACGAATTTGGGATTGACAGCAAGGTCTTTCTATGAAGATGAACACTTCTATGTCTACGCGGGAGAAACTACGGATGAAAAACAAGTTAAGACTAGTTTTGAAGTTATACTTAGGCGTGTTATGAAAAAATGATGAGAGTGAAATTTTAAGATTGTGTGACGCAAAATTAACAGATTGAACCTGCCCGCTTAGAATTCGAATTTCGAATAATGAGAGAATTTATGTACATTTAATATAAGAAAATAAAATATTTATTTAATTTTAAGATTTAAACTGAACTTTATTGACTGTGTACTTTGTACTTTATTACGAGTACTTTGATACTCTATGGTAATCAGCGTCTGATGATGGAGCTGGAAGGTGGCCATAGGAACTCCGTAATTAAACGACGCAACCCCATCGAGTTTGGGCTCGTTTGATTCCTCTTGACGAGTACTTTGATACTATATGGTAATCAGCGTCTGATGATGGAGCTAGAAGGTGGCCATAGGAACTCCGTAATTAAACGACGCAACCCCATCGAGTTTGGGCTCGTTTGATGTCTTGACGAGTACTTTGATACTATATGGTAATCAGCGTCTGATGATGGAGCTAGAAGGTGGCCATAGGAACTCCGTAATTAAACGACGCAACCCCATCGAGTTTGGGCTCGTTTGATTCGTCTTGACGAGTACTTTGATACTATATGGTAATCAGCGTCTGATGATGGAGCTGGAAGGTGGCCATAGGAACTCCGTAATTAAACGACGCAACCCCATCGAGTTTGGGCTCGTTTGATTCCTCTTGACGAGTACTTTGATACTATATGGTAATCAGCGTCTGATGATGGAGCTAGAAGGTGGCCATAGGAACTCCGTAATTAAACGACGCAACCCCATCGAGTTTGGGCTCGTTTGATTCGTCTTGACGAGTACTTTGATACTATATGGTAACCAGGGTCTGATGATGGAGCTGGAAGGTGGCCATAGGAACTCCGTAATTAAACGACGCAACCCCATCGAGTTTGGGCTCGTTTGATTCGGAGTACTTTGATACTATATGGTAATCAGGATCTGATGATGGAGCTAGAAGGTGGCCATAGGAACTCCGTAATTAAACGACGCAACCCCATCGAGTTTGGGCTCGTTTGATTCGTCTTGACGAGTACTTTGATACTATATGGTAACCAGGGTCTGATGATGGAGCTGGAAGGTGGCCATAGGAACTCCGTAATTAAACGACGCAACCCCATCGAGTTTGGGCTCGTTTGATTCGTCTTGACGAGTACTTTGATACTATATGGTAATCAGCGTCTGATGATGGAGCTGGAAGATGGCCATAGGAACTCCGTAATTAAACGACGCAACCCCATCGAGTTTGGGCTCGTTTGATTCGTCTTGACGAGTACTTTGATACTATATGGTAACCAGGGTCTGATGATGGAGCTGGAAGGTGGCCATAGGAACTCCGTAATTAAACGACGCAACCCCATCGAGTTTGGGCTCGTTTGATTCTCTTGACGAGTACTTTGATACTATATGGTAATCAGCGTCTGATGATGGAGCTGGAAGGTGGCCATAGGAACTCCGTAATTAAACGACGCAACCCCATCGAGTTTGGGCTCGTTTGATTCGTCTTGACGAGTACTTTGATACTATATGGTAACCAGGGTCTGATGATGGAGCTGGAAGGTGGCCATAGGAACTCCGTAATTAAACGACGCAACCCCATCGAGTTTGGGCTCGTTTGATTCCTCTTGACGAGTACTTTGATACTATATGGTAATCAGCGTCTGATGATGGAGCTGGAAGGTGGCCATAGGAACTCCGTAATTAAACGACGCAACCCCATCGAGTTTGGGCTCGTTTGATCGTCTTGACGAGTACTTTGATACTATATGGTAACCAGGGTCTGATGATGGAGCTGGAAGGTGGCCATAGGAACTCCGTAATTAAACGACGCAACCCCATCGAGTTTGGGCTCGTTTGATTCTCTTGACGAGTACTTTGATACTATATGGTAATCAGCGTCTGATGATGGAGCTGAAGGTGGCCATAGGAACTCCGTAATTAAACGACGCAACCCCATCGAGTTTGGGCTCGTTTGATTCGTCTTGACGAGTACTTTGATACTATATGGTAATCAGCGTCTGATGATGGAGCTAGAAGGTGGCCATAGGAACTCCGTAATTAAACGACGCAACCCCATCGAGTTTGGGCTCGTTTGATTTGTCTTGACGAGTACTTTGATACTATATGGTAACCAGGGTCTGATGATGGAGCTGGAAGGTGGCCATAGAACTCCGTAATTAAACGACGCAACCCCATCGAGTTTGGGCTCGTTTTTACTGACGCCAAAGAAGTATATCAACACGCACCCAATTTTTTTTTATATATTACTATGAAGATGGTCTGTTAAGTGATGGTCTATTTATAATGAAGACCAGTATTAAATTTGTAAGATAACGAAAATTGTCATAAATCTGCAATGCTTACATATATGAAGATTAACATGTCAACCTCAACATCTACAGCTAACCTTATATACATAATATGTCGGTCGCTTGTAATGTGAGCGGGCTTTATCGAGAACCTTTTTTGAACAGGAAAGAGAGAAGTACTCGTTTTAACAGTTGATGAAATGATTTAAACTTATTTGTTCTTAGATATAAGAAAGTTAAATAAAAGTATTACACAGTCAATTTCTATATTTGGTTTATTTATTTCAATTTGTAAGATAAATGACACGAAACATTTTGCCATACAGTGTAACTAAATAATGATGATTTTATTATATGTTTTATTTACGTCCGATTATGCTTAAGAATAATTTAATTGATAAGAAACATTTACATTGATGACGGATGTTGTACAGCAATGGTGGTCGAGTAGTCACAAATATTGGTTTCCAACTAGAATGTACCGCGCGAAGTAGAATCCTGGCCCAGAGTGAATCGACTTGTCATCAAATAAAATTTGATTTAAGTTTAAATTAAGTAAAATCTTGGAGGGCATGATAATCTTATCTTAATTATTCCGGTTCGAATAATATTTTCGTAATATTATAATTTTTTAATAATATTTTCGAGGGGAAAACGAGTTTGTGAGCCACCAAAAGATTTATCGTTTTAGGCCTCTAGGGTAAAGATAGGACATCTGATAGAAGGGGAGGAGAGTTATGACAGCGGGGTGCGGTGATGAAGGAGGAGTGAACCACCGGAACTCCCAAAAAAAAAATATTTAGTAGAAAACCGAAAGAACGCATACACACGCACGCACGCACGCTACACGCACGCACGCCCACACATACACACACACACATACACACACACACTCACACATATGTATATATATACATCAGGATTTGTTTTCCTACATTGACCAAAGTATGGCTCTATAAATCTTACCACATCGACTTGAGATAAGAACTCTATGTTCAACTGGAACTTGGCACTTTTGATTCGAAGAAAAATCGCTTTGTGACTATTGTCGTACCATTGCTTATTTAAACTTAACTTAAATCAAACAACTATATGTATCAGAGAACACGTTAAGTATCGTTTCCGGAGGTTGACACACACACATACACACGAACGCATGTGCGCTATATAGATACTATATATATATATATATATATATATATATATATATATATATATTAGGACTTTTTCTCCTGCTTTAGAAGTAATTATATTGTTAGGATAAAGCTAGTTGACTAAGCAAAGCGTGATTTACATTTAAGTTACCCGATCCAAAATAGAGAACATTTCAAGCGGGCGTCTTATCCGCTAAGCCGAGGAGGCCGTGAAAATACATTAAAAATCTTAAATTAAACGAAGTGAAAAATATGGCCGAAGTTCTCTCAGAAGGGTACTCGTTAATCTAAAACAGGATGGAGATAAGGTCACATTGATGACGTAACTGGTATAATATTTTCTCTTAAAAAAAAAGAAATACGTTTAAAATTGTTTCTGTTAAGAAAATATGGCACCCAATGCGAGGACCTTTGATATCAGCGCAAATCTTTTTCTTTATTCTTCGACAGAGTGAATGCTGATGAGATTTAAATGAAGTTATTTCTATAAAGGAAAATCTAGGAGTCGAAATTAAAAATGCTCTTGGAATACAAATTTCCGATATGCGTTTGGAGTTTGAATTTCGGCGAAATGCATTGTACGAAATGTTTTGATGCAAATTTTGTATTAAAGTGGCAAAGACAATAAAACTAATGCTACAATTCGAATAAAAAATTGCACATGTAAAAAGGAAAAGGAACAGTGTAAGTATGATTTCAATTTCTTTCATGACCATGAAATTTCCCAACTAGCATCGAAAAAACAAAGCAACAATGTTAATTTTTTTAATATCTAAATCAAGTTTTAATATCTTATCTTAATATCTAAGACATTAAAAACTAACTAACATTATCCCACAACTAGTACTCTCTTGGTCAATCCCTTACACTTCATCGCATTACGTCTTGGGGCGGCGCATGTAAAACCAGTGTTATAAACTTAGAACTGCCTCAAAGATTAGTACTGAAGGTTAGCTCTTTTCTTCCTTATAGATATGCCACCTTAGAACTGTACAATGTCTGGAAAGTCCTAACAGTCTGTCAACTGTTTGTTCTAAATACAGTTCTTAAAGAGCACTCGGTGCTCACATTTGGTGCATCTCTCATAGATTAAAACGTGGAAACGTGTGCCCATTAAACAGGGCTTCGACTTCATTCCTACAAAGTTTCTATGAGTTTTTGGCACTGTATCTGTATAACAAAATGAATAAATCCCTGTCAATATATGTCTTAACAAAAGTCATTAATATGTTATCTCATTGACACTTATTTAAAAAATACTAAAGAGCAATGTATAATTGTTTATTAACTAATTAATAAAACATACGACGAAGTGCGATTTTTTGTCTACTACATTGTTACTAATACTATGTGTTAGAAAACTACAGAGCTGATATCGATATATGTACTTCTAGAATGTTTACTTACAAAATCGCTAATTTTTTTTAGATTAGAAATTAATAGAGATTATTTATGTGTGAAGTTCAAAGCATAGCAACTTTATTTAGTTTTAACTAAAATGTTATTATATCATCAGCGCTATCTGTTGGAAATTACAAACAAAATACGTAAATAAATATCTCTATTTATATAGATATCGTTTGAAAGAAAAAAATATATGTTAATACATAATTAATCATAACCAAATTCAAAAAAAAAAAAATAATAGAAGCATTAAATATGAAAATTAAAAGAACTCTCCGTAAATGCGACGCTCGTGTGGATTTAAATTTCCTGGCACATAAAGTAAATTAGTAACCCCGAGTGCTTTGCGGTCGTAGACTAGAAACGAAAATGGAGAGAGTTATTCTCATCCACTTAAAAAAAGGCCTGGGTTATGGTTACAAACTATTTTTTGAAACCTTTTCAATTTCTCTTATAGTATATTTAGATCACTATTAAATTAAGGGATTTTAGTAATTTAAACTTAATTTCTGTTTATTTATTTTTTGATGGAAATATGATTTTGAAGTTATACGAGAAATGGTTGTGGTGATGTCGAAGAAGAATATGTGTGTGAAGGAAGGATGGGCATTGAAAAGAATTGCAAACTTTTTGTACTCTTATAACCCTTTATGTGACAATATTAATAAAATGCCTTTATTTTTAAAAATCAGAACTTTGCTCATTTAAAATGTGGTTATGTATCTTTGTTTTGATAACGTTGATTCAATAGAGTACGATCATAGGTTCAGTCTAGGTTTAAGTGCAACACTTACTTCCAATATCTGTTCCAAATAAGTTTCGCGAATGGAAGAATCTCTCAGGTGATTCAAACACGACTTCCAAAATGGCCAACATAACATCGGCTAGAAGAATAGAAGACCTTATTCTTAATTTGACACTATTTTATTCATTACAAATATTTGACATGAAATATCAGATGTGATGGTGCCACAGGGCAAACAAAATCATAGTTTGGGTTGATACCAGCCGCGTATCTGAGCGTCCTTGAAGTCGTACACAAAAGTGAATCGAAAAATAAAATAAAAATATACATAAGTAAGTATTTTCTGATTTTCCTAACAAAGAAATGAATAATATAAATATATGTGGGCATAAGTATCCATGTTTTTCACTGGCCACAACACGAGCAATATAATATGTGACGTATCAAAAGCGTGTACATATTTCTTTTCTGGGCGAGGCGCAACATTCACTTGTAATTGAAATTCCGATGGTTATCGGTTTGCGATTCGGTTCGCCCGTGCTGAGGCACCGAAATGTGCTGTGGTTTTTCTCGGCCGACCCTTCTCTGGATGTATCCAATAATTTTTCCGAATGTCGCCGGCCCCGTCGCTGAGCCGCCGCCGTACGCGATAGTCGTGCCTGTCTCCATTCGACTAGAAGTTTTGTAAGCGCTATCAGTACGGTACAGTAAAACATTAATGAAATAACGATAGTAAAAATATTCCTTACGTAGATCTTTAGGATTGTTCCAAAATGTATGTACGATGTGGTTCATATTTTCTTTTTATTGTGTTTAAAAAAAATCTTAAATAAAATGATTGATAAAAAAAAGCATTTATTCAATTTGTTTTCACATTATCTCTCTTAATTATATTTGCTATTTTTTAAATTTAAATGTGTTATGACAAAATAAAAATAAACTTCATCTAATAATTGACATCATATTACAAGAAACTCATACAACTTTAAAATTTATCAAGCTTTCGAAAGTATTAAACGACATATTTTAAATATAAATCAAAATATTTTATGTATTTATAAAAGATCACAGAACTTCGTCTTGTATGATTCTACATACGTCTCTTTTCTCATTTACGTTAACATATGTGGTATAATTACATGTTATTCACGTGACATTTTATGTTTCTGGGTTGCGGTTGTCAACAATTTAATAGGGTTTACCCGGTATGTGTCACCTGGATAGTCGAATTTTGCTTGGTGGCTATCGAATTTACAGTGGAAACATGATTATTTTTACGAGACAAGATATACTCATTTTACAAAATAAATATTTAGAAAAACGATATACATACCCTACATAAAATGCGAAACTGATTCGCCACCTGCTCTCACGTTAATAATATCACGTATACAGTCTGACCCGTTGTTGAGAACGCTGCGTTGGGCTCACTGGTACCTCGGCACTGCACACGATAGCATAGTAACAATACAATTACCTCAAGATTTTACGAGATGGCGCTATAAAGCTAAGTTTATAATTTTTAGATCGCATTATTCGATGGCAAACATGTATATCAATAAACTGCGTAAAGCAAGAACAAAACGTTATCAAGGTATAATTTCTCATCGAAATCTTTACAGGTATTATAGAGATACTAAAATATCTCGAGATATGTACATGAATCAATGATTTAAAATAATATGATATTTTTATAAAAAAAATGTATTTTTAGAGGACCGTTAACGACAAATGACAGCTACCAGCCATCTTCAAGGAAACTAGTTGCATGCATTTCATGAAGTAATGACCTATTTTACCGCGTGTGCTAGCGGGCGCTAGTTCATAACTTCTTAATACATTTTATCCGTACACTTACATTTTTATCTTAAAAATATATTTTTTAAAAGAGTCCAGGAAAATATATGATATGCGACCAGGGATGTTTTTATATCTAGTAATATTACAGAGTTAAGGGTCGATGTGTATTTTGATTACATCGCTATTGAAATAATGTTCGTCATAACGAGTAGATATAAAGCATTATTAATAAGCTTCACTGTTCGCTTTTAATGCGACTTTGTTAATAATCATTAAGTACTTAAATGTATTTACTGCGATTTTTTATTATTTAAGGCGTATCGTATAAAATGTTATTAATAACAAAAATAATTCGGTTTAAACTCTATATAAAAATTATAATCTTTAAAAGATTTAACAAACGTATAATGGTTATATCTATCTAATTCTAAGTTACTGCCTTTATCTAGAACAAATTCCACTATAAAATTCCCTGTGAAATGTTTACTTTAAAGCGTTAGTATTTGTGGAATGGTTATTTCCATTGGAGCCGGCTCGCTGGAGATATTGCAATTGCATTAATGAATTAATGCAGAAACACGGGCGAGCCGAAACCAGTGGCCGTGATTGATCGTGTTTAATTTCCCTGCTTTCGTGCTCGAAATTGTAAGTTTCGCAATTTTTTTACACCGTTTGCAAATGATATGGGGCGATTACTCTAAATGTTTCATACGGTATATCACTTTTAACAGCATTTTCAACGGAGACAGATTAAAAATATGTATACTGGATTGGTAGCAAACTCTTTGTGGGTAGTAAAATTATTAAAACCCATCAAATGCAAGAGAAACGTAATTGCTTCACCAAAAAGTTTCAATGAAAATGTAGTAGATTATCATCGATTAAATTAAGTTGACATGTCATTACACCTCACGTATGAAACATCCCCTGTTTTTAAATCTGTGTGATACTTTGATAATTATTAGTTAGTAAGTTACATTGTACTGTCTGTAATTTTAATATTTAAAAAACCTGACAAGTGCGATTGAACCCGCGTGCGGAGGATTCAGTACGATGAACCATTGATCATTGACTTCTTATAAGGTTATCTGTAATCTATAAGTAAAGGACTAGTTTATATACATGTCTAGATCTTTATGTTTATACATATATCCCTATTATTTGATATCTCACACGGTACAGTTTTCAAAACTTTTTCTAATTTTTTATTTGCCTTCACTAGTGACTCACCATATACAAATTCTGTTTAATTACGTTACACGTTCGTGCTTTGGTCATAAAAACGATATATTTATATGTACCAATTTTCGACTAAATCGGTCCAACAGCAATCGGAGCAAATAAACACGCATGTAATCCTAAGATTTTTTTCAGACTAAAGGAACCACAAAAACTAAATAACCCCACTACGAAACGTAACAATTTCAAAATTAGTACATGAATTGACACAAGACAAGTACTTAAATAAGATTTAGAAAACTAACTGAAGTAAACGTATTTCGGGGAATAAAATATCTCTTAAAAATTCTAAAACATGGCCCTAAAGTCATATTATTTTATGATTAAAAAAAATTGGAAACAATTGCACATTAAAATTTATAGAAACACCATATGTTCAAACTACTTTCCATTTTCCTCTAATTTAATGAAAAATCTTATATACTAAATAACATAATGTCATTTAATGCCACATTTCATCATATTTTGTTAAAATTCTTATAAAGAGTGACTTTTATCTCTGAAAATATCGTAGGTATTTACACTATACATTTACCGCGAATACACATTTACCTTGGTTAAAAATTTATACGTATATGCTTGTTTCTTCTCTCCGGTTAACAAATTAAGTTTGAGGTTTTTATATTCTGCAGTCAGTTTTTTCTTTAATTTTACTGCTTATCGTTTTTCGTTGCTAGCTTTTTACTACACAATTATGATGTATAGGTTCGTGCAATTATTCAAGGACGATTAACTTCTTGAGTAACGAAGCCTATTTTTAGCCTTTGTTCTATATTTAGAATCCAAGAAGGGATCCAGAGCACTAACGGTAAAGCTTTCAAGCGTCTTAATTCGACTTAAACAACGTGTGCCTGGCCTTAAGCGATTAAATGAGTGCTTAAATCACAGCTCTGTATAACAAAGTATAATGCACGGGTATTGACGGAATTTTTAGCCAGTTAGAAAATTTGAGTTTCATTTAAGAATTTGTCACATAGAACTACTTTTGAATATGTAAGTTGTATGTACTTATGTGATTGCGTTTTAAAGTTCTTAATGCTCTAAATGAATAAAAAAAAAAATTAACGTATCAAATGGGTACACCATTACATACAAATATTAAAAGAAAATATTTTTTCCAAGACATCCAATTTGGTTTCAATTATCCGCCACTTTAGTTTTTTACAATTTTAATATACCCAGAAACGAACGTGTTATCAAGTTGAATCTAACTACGTATTCTTCAATATCGGTTTAATCATATACTAGTTACTAGAGAGCACAGGGTTGGATACAGATACATAGAAAAAAGAAAAAAAATACACTTGAATCTTTATCAGTAACGAACGACATCTTATTTCAAGCCACATCGCACGCGTTCTTTCAGATTTCCGTTTGTTATATGTCAAAAGCCTCCCGTGAAAGGTAGTCCTTTCGCCTTCCTCGACGACATCAAACTCGTAGTCACAAAAAAGAAACGAGCCGCATATCGTCGCAGGCTTCAAATAAAGGAGAGTTTGACGCTTTGTTAGATAAAGTCGACTCGTCGTACCACGGCTTACCGACATAGAACACATCGCAGTTTGAGCCACGGAAAAGCACTTTGAAGACGTGTCGTTCTTTTCAGAACAAAACCTTATCCTTCTAGGAAAACGAGAATAAAATTGAACCATGATCACGACTGTTACAATATACGGCTGGCAAAAATAACATTTCTCACGTACATGTGCTATCCACCCTTTCGATAGCATGAGTGTAATGATTCGGGCTTTTGAAGCTGAAATGTGAGAGTCCAGTGAAGATACTGCTTTGAAAACTATATTTTTTTCATGAACTGAAAAATATCCTCCGTCAATTGCCTACTGTAACAAAGCTGTAATGAGGAAAACTCACTGCAATGTTTTCTTTGTGAGTGAATTCTTCAATTAACGAGTGTTTTCGTCGTAGGTTTTGAGTTAGAGGTGTTGTGGAGATATTCGAGTTATTGTGTGTCTGCAATTGATAAACTGAACTTGCACAAATTTCATTGCAATAAAACTAAAGATGTATAGTTTATTGTTTGAAAATAGACTCAAAAATTTATCAGTTAGATGAGAAACTGGAAATAGTTCATATCAACAGATTTCTTAACAATAAAATACAGAAAGTTCAATTGTCATTCCGGACTACTTTCTTATATTTCCATCCTGGGCCCGCAACCCAGACCATGTCGTTGCACGCCGTGAACTTCCAGTTCTTGGTCGCCGTTCGAGTTTCCGTCTTCCTCCGATGATTATATGGGCGATGTTGTCTTTATTCAGATATTATATATACGTGTAAGGAGATGCCATTCGTATTTTTGCAACTTATCTTTCATTTATACTTTTGTATCTGTTGTGTCTATATTTATTTTAAGAAATCATCAAAAATAGAGTCATACCAAAACAAAGTATTATAAGGACTTGAGTTTACGGATATTAACTAGACTAGAAGTTCTTCGGAAGTAACTTGGTATCTCTAAAGATATTAAAACTTTTTGTGATTTTGGCCCGACAGCCAGATTTGTCTTCGAGGCTTTTAAAATTTAGGTTAAGACATGGTTAATAATATGGAGTCATACATTTAGGAATTGGTTTTTCGACTAAAGTTTTTTTCTTGCAATGGTTACCGAAAAAAAAAGATTTCGAATTATGAAAATCTTTTAAATTATATAGTATCAGTTTTAAATTAAGGGATTTTGTCGCGGAACTATAATTGTGCAACTTTGGTCAGTTTTTTTAAAATATACATGAACCTTGAAATATTAACATATGTATATAAAAGTTTTATATTTTAATCGACTACATAAATAGCACCAAGAAATAACTCTATTATTATCTGTTCGAGTTTCGACGACCGTTTCCAACGTTGCGCTCAAAACTTTTTTATTTAATTAAACACAACCAAAGTGACACAGGTAAATTCTAAAGGGTACGAAATACGCCAAAGGGCTTTCTTACAAAACGTCATCATTCATAGAAAGTTTCGGAGGAGAAGATCACCAAGGGTGACCTTAAAAGGAATATTTAACCTTTACGATATTCTCGAAATAAACAAATACGCCTCATCTGCAGGGCCTCGAAGGAAATTACTCAAAATAAATCTTTAGACGCGTATTTATGATAATTTGATGAAAAATATTTCATTGAAATGTCAAGTATAAATTTAATGTTTCATTTCGTAAGACAAGTATCATATTTTTAATTTGCAACTTTGTAAATATGAATGAAAGGTAAGGGATCTCTACTAAAGCTTTTGTGTTTAGTTAATTACGTAATTTATTTCATTACTTTCCAAAAGAAAAATGGGCTATCAATGAACGCCTGGCACATCTGAAACTTCGTATTTTATTCACTTTGTAATACTGAAATATTTTTAATCGTAAACATAAAATTAAAAATTTACAGATACATTGAGTTCTGAAACCTTTCCATTCTCACTACCACTTCTACTCTTACTACCCTTTACTTAAAAGTATTAAACAATTTTAAGGTCTCATTCAAACAGACCGAAATTTCTGGGTAAATCTGTGAGAAATAACATGAAAATCACTCCGTTATATTAAACATACATTAAATTAGCGACTGTGTAGTGTAGTAAAGAGAATAACATAATATTATATTATGTAGTTACATAATTCTTTTTATTACACTACACAGTATAGGGTATTATAAAACACAACGTAAGTTAGCAAGTATATCTTTTAAAATATCAAAATGTTTACTATTAGAGAATGCTTAAGAATTCTCGTTTGTTTTGTATTTAATTAATCTGATCCTCTTGTCTCTTTCTATATGTTAAATCCCTTTTCATGTATTTTTTCTATGCATTCTAAAAATTTCCATTTACATATTCAAATTCTAGTTCAAGCTAATTAACATGTAGTATCTACATCACATCAACTCTCCCTTTTTAGAAGAATACTGACCATGTGCATTTTTATAAGCCCCGTTCTAACCCTGATATGACGTCGTGGCTTGCATATCTGGTGAAATATCATACAAAAACGCCTGTTTGCTGCTGTTCATTGCTGTTCCCTGACATCGCCTCTTGTATAATTTTTATTTAATTATTAAGGTTTTAATTTAAAAATATCCCAGCGATGCTAATGGGATATATTCGCCTGTCAAGACCACCGTAAAGAAATAGTCGACCCCTTGATTCACAGACTAAGCATCAGGCTTTTATTTTATAAAATGTCAGAGGGTTTTTTGGAGGCTTTCTGGCTATGCAAGAGTACTACTGCACGAAATTTAATGCGATGTTCATAGATCCTAATTTAATTAAAATGTATATTTATAAATTTATATAGTTGTTTTTAACATACCTTGTAGTTTTAGTTAATATTTTTTATTTATTATATTTATTTTATGAAAATTATCAGGCTTCTTCAAGTTCCCATCCAGCAATAATTTGTATTGACGTGGTTACATCTATGTTTTCGGTTTCAATGGAGGTAATTTCGTTGACAGGAGCTTATATACACTAATGCCATCTAATGGTGCGTAAGAGAACAAAACCAGACGTAAGTGAACGAAGTTACCGACTTCGTTCAGTTCAATACCAGCACATGGCGCTGTTTAAATTCATTCTCTAATACCTACTATTTCTAATCTACTATTATTTTTTCTTCCATAAGTTATTTTGTATATCTTTGAATTACAATGAAACAAGTCAATTTATTACTCCCATGTACGAACATAATTTGTTTTGTACTTTAATATTGTATACATATGGTATAAATTCCCAATACAGAAGAAAGAAAACGTTGTTACTTGGTTAAATCTGTATTTAATTCAGAACTAATATTACATGTGTTGTATTAAGTTACAAACTAAAAATTTAGTTTATAAACCAGATGTTCTATTGAAATTCAGGCAATTTTGAGCATTTACAATCACTATTTTGAATGAAAATCCGCTACGGTGCATACAGATACGAATGTCATGTCCAACCGATAAAATGAATTGTGAATGGTAGGTGTCTATGATGATTGTGTTTCTTGCAGACGCTTAGAATTTTTTCTATTTCAACAAACGCCAAAGCTTCAACGGCTTCAGCGGCGGTGGCTTAACAGTTAAAAGCATTGGCTTTGGACAAGAAAGTTCCGAGTTCGATGTTAATCATATCGAAATTCTGACGATATAAGTTGAATGTCAACCTGTTTCGTGCCAAAATAAAATTTACTCCTGTATCAAGGATAGAACCAATCAGGTTTTTTTTTGTAACATAACTATTTTTGTTAATATTAATAAATATTAAACAAAAAAATATTCTTGAAACCATCAGATTAATCATTTCGGTTAATTGAGAAATTAGCACCGTTCAAAATAAGCCGACAGAGGCATTAAATAGTTAACGTTTTTATTATATTAAGTGTATTTTGCACGGCACATAAATTCTTTACGCCTCTTAGATACTGTCCAGTAAAAACAAAGTTCGAGGATTATTGAATCAAAACTTTTTAACTTGAACGCTGACGTCAGAGGCGGGTTGGAAAAATGTAGTACTCTCGTAGGAATTCATTTTCTGAACAACGGGGCTCTTAATAGTATCGGAAAAGAAATAACATTTAATGAAGCCGTTAAATATGTCATTTATACCTGTACTCGGGGCTACAATTGCCTCCAATAAATTATTTTTTTTTAATTTTTTATATTTTTTTATTTTATTAAATATTTTGTACAATTATTTATTTCGCGTTTTATTTGTTATCGCGTCTATTTCTTAGAGCTAAATAATAATCATGAACGTTAATACAAACAAAACAAAACATTATTTGATTAGAATAGTTTTGCAAGCCTTAGAAATAGTTCTATTTATAGAAATAAATGGCCTTTATTATGAATATGTTGGACTTTAACGCAGTCGGACAAGTTTTGTACAGTCAAGAGTATAATAACATACAAACTTTGTTTTAATACTCATGACATATTTTAGGATTCCCTGTTCAAAAGAAATCTTATGATAAAAGTACAGTATTAAATGCCTTTAATTCTTGGGCATGCTCGTAGAATTTAGTAACGAAAGGACGTGTCAGATTAACGCATCGTGGGTTCTGTATAATCTTACAAAATGTTTTATACTTTGAACAATATGTGTAATTGTATTATGTAATGAAAATACGTGTTTATTTATTTTCTTCAGAAAATATTCAAAGTTCTGTTGATTACGTTTTTTTATGACACAACCCGACCTTATAGTGTATTTTTATCACATTATGGAGGCTAGTTCAGTAGTTAAAAGTGTTCAAAAATAAAAAAATAATTTAGTAGTATTTAAATCCTACAAATCATTAATTTATAAAATATAGAAAAGAGTTAAAAGAACCTTACCGGTAAAAGATTAACTGAATTCAACAATTATGGTAAATTCTGGGCAATAGCAGTAGGAGCTAAAGAGAAAAGCCGCCATAAACAGACAAACAGATGCCGTTAAAGCTCATCATAAATGTCCCTTTTTGACCTTTTAGGTACTTATACATAAAACTGTTTACCGTCTTTGAATATCCCTATATTACCAGGTCAAATGGAAAGGCAGGATCTTCAATATTCACTGAATACAATGACACCTGCGCCAGCCCCGCATACACGAATGCAGCAATAGTGACGTAATTACTCGTTTAGTAATTACTAGTTTAGTAATTACTAATGACGTAATTACTAGTTTACTCGCGTGTTTTGCACTGATTTTGCGCACATTTTAGTCTTTACGAACGTGTGGAGATTCACAGACATATACAGATGGTGTCTAGTTTTATATTTGTAGCTTTACATACTTCATACAACATAACAGAACAGAAGCGTAGTCTCCTTGCTAATATCGATAATATTATATGACTGAAATCTCACACTTTTATTGTTTATAATCGCTATCGACGACTATATATCGGATAAATAAATATTTGTTTATCATCGACGGTATTACATTACACAAAAAAATCTGAATTTATAACGTATTTTATTCATAAAATATGGACCTTTTTTTGCCTAGCTTTTGTCGCCAGCTCCACCGACGTGGATTGTTTATGTCGCGGAAAATTTTTCTCTCATTCTCACAATCGTCTTAACTTCATTTCCTCGTCTGCTTTTTTTATTATCACTGCAGCCCTTCCCTGGGCGTCGTCACCCTTGTCCCCGCTATCAATCTCTCCCTTTATGCCCTTACAATTTTATATTTTCTTGTCCGTTTTAATTTCACGTTTTCTGGGACTCTTATTAGAGTCCTCTCATCCCTTTTTTTTGGGCATGAACCATCTTAAAAGTATATTTTATTTTCGTTATTCTCGTGCGATCTCGCGCGTCGCGTTGAGAAATCTTCTTGACTAATGTTACTTTGAAAATTTTCCTCAAAATAATTTCATTAAATCTTGTGCTGTTCAGCTTCAAATTAGAATGATGTTATAAAGATGTTTCAAATTATGTTAAAAATATTTTTGACTTAAATAAACAATTAAAACAGTGCTTTAATATTGCCAAAATAACGTAATAACTTTACATCATCTCACAGTTTCTTCATCACTATTAAATTAATTTCTTAATATATTTATGCTCGTGATTCGTACGAAATATTTATAAGAATAAGCTTCAAAATATTCCAAGCGTAATAATTAGATTGAAACCAATGAATAAAATTAAATTTAGATTATCACTGAATGCCATATTTATTATGCCAGTAATAATGTGCACATATATTGTCATCTAGTATGCACCCACAAATAAGAAAGAGACAGCACAGAGTGAAAGAGACTCTTACAGAGACACATAGACAGGCACACATAGACAGACATATACATCAGCATACACAAAAGCATGCTAAACGTGTGTTTGACGTATCTGTCACACACAAACACACACACTCACACACACAAGTAAAAAACAAATCGAAATAGTAACAAATATCGGATTTATTTCCGCATATATGTTATGGATGCGATCCCTGTGCAGCTTGTGCGAAACGCCCTCGAAATATAGATATGGCGATAGTGATGTGAGATAAGCGTGTAGATTGAAAGAAGATATAGGCAAAAGGGTGGGTGGAACGTCGGGCAGTTTGGCAGTCTGGAAAAGGATGATTGAAACTAGACCGACGATAGAAATTTAAAGAGTGCGTAGGTCTGATGGGGAATTTGATTTGTTTATTGGAACCAAACTGACCACATATTAGAATAGTACCAAATTATAAGCACTCGAAATCGATGCGTTGGCGGGAATGGCGCGAGTGGAGACTGGTACTGCTTAGTCCTACAAAATTGTCGTGAGTTTATACACAAATTTATATTAATTTATAGTATCTATGTCTTATACTATTTCTAGGATGTTGATTTAATATTTTTTTTAGGTATTAGTTAGTTCTTTATTGGGTTAGATCTATTAAATATTAAAGTTAATATTAATTTAGTCCTTCTTTGCTAAAGTGTGTGATACATATCCTACATTGAAGTCGGCGGTGAATACATAATATTATTTGTACGTACAAAGGTATTGAAAATCTATTAAAAACTTAATTACAATTGAAATCAAATAAAAAAAATAAAACTTTTCTTAAGTTGTTATTCTGTCAGATTTTACTACCTCACTGGTTAAACCTACTCTCACATAATCTTTTTATTTTAAATTGAAAGGTTCGGACCTACTCCTCCACGCTATGCCAGTGTGCTATGGTGGCTACTAAAGACCGTTGTCACCATTGCAATGACAATGTCCGTTACAGGCGGCTTAATATGTTCGCCAAGGCACAAAACGAGTATTTTTAATTTGTACAGGGCGAGTGCTTATTAATTTCTCTTAAAATTGTGGTATCTCAACGGTTAATAGCATCGCTATGGAATTGTTTGATAACGAGTATGATTATGCCTACGTGTTAATTATTGGCTAATGCGTTGATTTAAGTCAATTTTTCTCTATAAGATTTTGTTTTTAAATATGAATACTACAGTTTTGCAGTTAATTTAACATGTAGAGTTCAATTAATATAATGTTACTCATATTTGATTGTCTCCCCCAAGCCGACTGGTTCTCGTGGGGGACAGAGACCATAACCCTCCAACCCTCCAACAAAGTATAAATATATATATTACCATGTAGTTATGCATAAGAAAAAAATTAAAACTTTACTAAATGCATAAAAGGTTGGAGGAGGCCTTTGCCAAGTGGCAAACGGACCTACAGAAAGTAAATTAGCACCAAATATGCGAATAAGCTTAGTAGTGTAAGAAACATAATTGTATATAGATAGTATATAACAGTGTAATAGTATAAGAAACATAATTGTATATCTGTTGTTCGAATAAAAGCCTTATTATTATTATTATACGTATATGAATGAATAAAAAACATGATTTTTGGGTTACACAATTTTTATAAATATTTAACGCTCCTGAAATTGAATATTACTGATCAAAAGAAATCATATGTTTGCTTGCGTAGATACATAAATTACATACTTCCATCAACACGCGCCACGATTGTAAAACGTAGTTAATAGGGGCCGAACATATTATAAAATTACACTCTGATTTAACAATGCTAATAGACGATATTACAAAAAATATAAAGAATACACTACGAATTTTGTTAGTTTTCATGTATATTATGAAACACTGTCTCCTGTTTTTATGCCTCAACTCCTCAACTCCTGTCCGTTTTAACACGCTTTATATTAACTTCACCTGTATGTTTGTATGTATGTATGTATGTTTGTAACTCTCCTTGGGGCTGCTGACTCCAAACTTGTCCTTCTATAAATCCTCCTAAATGTGGTAAAATAATAAATACTTAAGTTTTTCCGACAATCAAAAGACTATAATAAATAAGATGCTGGACATACATGATAATTAAGAAATAAATTTAGAATAAAATCATTCAATCAAAAACATTCTAATTGAATTAATATTAAATTCAATTTGAATGAATATTAAATTCAATTTCAAATAAAACGTTAAAGTCTGAATTGTTTTAGAATTTATCACTGCAAATTTTCTCTTTAGTTCAAAACAAATCTGACTACTGTCCGCCCTCTGTTGGAGATTCTCTATACTACCTGCTTCAGTCTCATTTTGAAATTTGACACCTCAAATTTTATTATCGAACGCTAAAAGTGGAAAATAAATATAGTTTAAAAAAACTAAAAAACACGCTTTTATAGTGGAATAAACTAAAAAGTAGAAAATAATTTGAATATAGAAATCAATTAATGAACCAACAATAAATATTATTATTGTGAAAAAAGCGTGGGGTGCTACATGTTTGTCCGTTCTTGAAAAGCGCCCCACACTTTTTTCACAATAATAATATTTATTGTTGGTTCATTAATTGATTTCTATACTCAAATTATTTTCTACTTTTTAGTTTATTCCACTATAAAAGCGTGTTTTTTAGTTTTTTTGAACTATATTTATTTATGTCTGCCAGTCAGCTTCACTGTCTGTTTGTGCCCTTATAATTAAAAAATTGACTTAAGTTGTTGTCTGTTACGTTATGAGACTTACTTTTAGTATATAATAACTTTAGTATGCGAACATAACTTCTGTATACAGAACGAATTCCTTATTTTTATGTTCCCATCGGTTATTGGAAACAGTAATCTCTAAGAAAAAAAATCAAGTTTAACGTCGGTCTGGGATCGGAAACGAGATCGAGTGAAAGTGAGATCGTTTCATAATAAAATAGTTTAGCCGCAATATGTCTGTGATTGGAGTGTGCGTTCTTCTGAGATAATTTAATTAAAATTGAAACGAAAGCGGGGGCGATAACGGGATCACACAGCGCATTTGGTCAATGTTAAAAGATGAAGGAATTTATTTTATATAATATATACATGGGCGAAGCCGCGGTCAATAAATACATCGGCAATATTCAAAGTGAGAAAAAGTTAATATTACGTATCCACAAAAAGTTAGGACTCCAGCTGAATAAGCGACGCGAGCCGCGTCGCACGCGTCGACGCGGATTCGATACCCCCGTCCGCACTGCTGCTCGCTGCGCGAGACACACCGCGTCCTTATTTTGTTTTCTGCCAGGGTCAGGCAGCAGCGGTCGTCTTGTGTGTGACATGCGCGCAGTTGAATAGTGTTTATTGTTATTAGTGGTTTTGAAATACTATAACAATATTCGTCATAATATTGTACCTACAATTAATTTACTAATAATGAAGAATGGAGCGCAGGCTTAGGCTTTAAAGATGGTGCAACAAAATCTTCCACCGATAGTTCAAAAGTGGTACTCCCTGAGAATGTGACAATTTCCAATAAAGACAGTATTGTGACGACGTAAAGCTCTACAGTTTCAAGTAATAAAATATGTAACGACATATCGAAGACGAGAAAAAGAAAATATGATGAATCATACCTTATTCTCGTATTTTTTTTATTGTAACGGAACAACTCTCCACATGTTATGTAGTAAACTGCTTTCCGATAGTTCTATGATACCTGCTAAGATGCACCGAAATTTCTAAATTGTACACCCTGAATTTAAATATAAGACTTTTTTATGCGTAAAAATAATAATTATCGAAGAGCCAAAAAAAACCATGATCCATACAACCCAAATAGTGAATGAAAAGGACACAGCGGCATCGCATTTGCTTAAGTATCGCGTTGCAAAGACGGATGAAGTGCCCACTATCGCTGAGAATTTAATAAAGCCATTTGCGTTGGACATAATAAAACGTATGCTCGACGATAAATCTGCAAAGCATCTTTCTACAGTGCCGCTTTCAAACGATACCGTTTCGTGCCGCATTCATGATCTGGCATCCTACGTCAAACAAGAACTAATTGCAGGCTTACAAGAAAAACCATTCGCCTTGCAACTGGATGAGTCGACTAATATTGCTGGTCTGGCCATCTTGCTAGGTATTGTGCGATATTCATATATTTTTTTTTAGAAAAGACATGCTCATGTGCTCACAACTGCCTATTAATATTACCGAAGAAGATGTTTTAATAGACTTAATATATTTTGAAGAAAACCCTCTTAAATGGTATGATTGTCGACATTTGTACCGATGATCAAAGCAATGACCGGTTAAACAGCAGGAGCTATATTTCGAATAAAAAGTAAAGCACCTAATTGTAGTCCCAGCCATTGTATCCTCCACAGACAGACTTTAGCGAATTGGCAAATGCCACCATATATAATTGATTCGAGATGAAGAGGTAAAAATAATTAACGTCATCAAATCACGTCTACTGCAATCCCGATTGTTTTCATTGTTGTGTGAAGATTATGGTAGGAAACGTAATACACTTCTGCTTCACACAAAAGTGAGGTAGCTATCTCGGGGTAAAACTTTAACAAGGTTATTTGAATTCAAAACAGAGTTACAAACATTTTTTACAGATACATCATTTAATTTGAAAGACCGTTTGTCTGACAGAACTTGGTTGTTAAGACTAGCTTAATGGTAGCTAAGAGTTGAACGAATTAAATTTGTTATTACAAGGTAAACAGACAACAGTGTTCAACTTCAGTAACAAAACGACTGCATTCAAGAGAAAATTAGATTTTGGATTATTTATGTTGGTAAGAGAGAAATAGAAGGCTTTCATTGCTCACTGAGTTCCTTAGCAACTCAGAAATAATTCAAGATGATTTGTTTGAAGAGTTGGTTCAATATCTCAACTTCGTACGCGCATCTTTTAGACGTATTTTCCTGAAGAACGGAATACAAAATTAAAATGAAATCATAGATTCAAAATATTTTATATCCATTTGCAAAAGCCAGAAAGTATGTCAAACGAGATTTATGAATCATTTTGGAAATAACATCAGACACAGTATGGAATCGCTATTCAAAACAATGTGAATGACTTTTGGTGCAGAATTTGTTGAGTTTCCTTTTTGCCTTGATTGTTCCCCGTTTGCAACTACATACTTGTACGAGACAATATTTTTAACCTATGCAGCTACAAAAGCAAAATACTAATAGACTGAATGGCGAATCTGAAATAAAATTTCAACTCTTACTTCAACACTTACTCGAGCTATTTTTTCGGAGAGAGAAAAAACTAATCGGAAAATATTGGAAGATTTTTTAATTATAGAGGGTTCAGTTTTCAATAGCACCAATTCATCAATTGGCTATTCCACGAAGACATTGCATTATCAGTTAACAACACGTGTCGGTGTAACTTTGTATTATTTGTTGTTAATATATCATTAACAAAATTGCAAATTGTCTTACGTACAGAAGCTTCCCAAATGTTTCAAATATTACATTAATTTTATAGTTAATCCTATATCGTTATTTTAATTTTGTCCATATTCTTTTATATTCGACTACATTTTTGTACATGTAAACCACACTTGATAGTTTTGCCTATGCCTAAAATACAATACGCATTAAAGCAACAGGAGAACCACGTTACTGCACGAGTTCGATTTGACACATTTTGCTTTATTTTTATTAACTTATCATTCTTCTGGAATGGCTCAGTGCCCTTTCCAGAAGAGACGTTAATAATCCCAGCACTGAGGCAAAACCTTCAAACCTCTTTTGGATGTAAATACGTCTTTACAATTTGCTTCCATAGTGGGAGCCAATTCAAAAAACTGATGATGACAAAATCAGGGGATAAAGTTTGACGCTGCGGCTATATATCTATTATCTACAACCATTATTTAATTATACTACACGATAGCTAAAAAGTCAAAGAATCCGTTACATTTAGTAAGGACTATGACGCACCGTGCGCAACAGACAAAGAACCGATATTTTGAGATCATTTCGCTGCGTCACAATTTTTTATTTTAGTATAAATTTTAACTCGGAGAAGCTACGATTTTTGTTTGAATTTCAATAGTCAGCTTTTATCAAAATTTACTGATTACGTATTTAAAATATTGGGGAGAAAAATTTATAGAAAATATATATAGAGTTAAAGTAAAAAATTTAAATAAATAATGCAATATCGGCTTATAATCGTCAAAAAACCTAATCAAAATATAGAGGTCGTATATGGTTGGAAAGGGCTTCTCAATAGCAATCTAGGGATACTTATAAAATACTATATTATTGCTGAGGACGTAAAATAATGAAGGCGTCCGAATAGGTCAACGACGGCTTCAGTACAACTGCGGCTGGGGCGACTCTGGCTATGCAAGGAAATTTTATAATCGCTTCCATATCAACGCTAGACTGTATGGACATCTATTATGTGCGAACACCGATCATTAAAAACACAATTAGGAGCAGCTAGTGCACGTTCGACTTCTACGTTGAGATTTATACAATACAAAGGGCTTTTCAGTATTCAAAAATAATCGTACATATAATTCGCTCAAACAAAAGTTATCGTTTACGTACACGTATCCACGTAAAATACACGGCCGTGCCATGATACAGCATAATCCTGGTTTATTTCGAATGAGGGCAGATAGATGTCTACGCCCTTTTGCGGGTCGGAGGCTGCTGATTACAAACGTCACCAATTCAACAACAACGTACAGACTGACGGTTTTCAGAGTGACACTAGGCACGGAGCGAGCGATCTGATTCGACCTAATTGATTCACCCTAGGCAAATTGAATCCAAAACTTTCGGAACATGAACGCGACGCTATTGACCACCGAGCGATCACAGC
>BGZK01002791.1:0-41899 GCA_005406025.1 Eumeta japonica
TCCTCCATAAATATTTAGCGGTCAGGAAGCTTTATACTCAGTGGATACCTCACAATTTGACTTAAAAAAACTCCGTTGTATTAACTAGTGCCGCGAAATGATGTAAAGATTTGCTGATGGTGACTCAAATGCTGTGTACCATAAGGCTATAGGTGACGAATGATGGACTTAATGTTGCGATCGAAACCAAAGACCAGTCTGCTCAGTGGGTGTTTCCTTTCGGGGATTTGCCTACTAAAGAGTAAAACGAGGTCGAAACGTAGGAAAAGGATGGTGGCCTCTTTCTTCGGAATGACAAGTCATCATTCAACAGTTGTTTTAGAAGATAAAAAAATCAGTCACTGCAAACTGGTACACTAACAATTGTTTACCTGTTGTTTTGGAAAGAGCTCGGGAAAAACGACCTCACAGAGTATTATTCTTCTTCATCATGACAACGCCTCACCAAATACCGCCAGACAAGTAACTAATCATTCGGGACGTTAGGTACAGAAATACTGGTTCACCCACCTTACAGCCCCCACCTCGCACCATGCGATTTTTATTTATTTCCTAAAATAAAAGAGAAACTTCAAGGAAAGTAGTTTATGGATGCACGAGGAAGCAGTGACTTCACGTGAAAAGACTGTCGAAGCGACCCCTAAGGGCGAGTGGGCAAAGTGTCCCACTCGCACCATCGCACCACACGCACAGGAACCATCTCCCTCAGTGGTTCCATCGGATGCAGCGATGTATTGATATCGACAGACACAATTTTCAAGAACAATAATTTTTATTCAGAATAGAACAGACACTATTGCAGAAGAACTTGCTAATTTGCTCAGTTTATAATTTTCTAAGCATTTTTAGTTTAACCCACGTACACATACCTACTTCTCTGTATTGATTTCAAATTTTCATAGGATCACACAAGCTTACGTAATAGGATAAACCGGGATTACAACCCAGATTGTCGACTACATTGCGAACATTAATTTACAGAACCGCTCGCCTTATTTTCATTGTAACGGAATTCAGTCGCTCGAAAAAACTTACGCTTCCGCTTGTCGAGGGGCGATACCAGCGGAGGGGTGACAGCCGGTCGGCCGTCGGGATGGCGTGTCCCCTCGGGCGCCATATTCGGGCACACGCGGTATGTCATCGTCACGACGGATTTTCGTTTTGACCGAGGAGGTCGAGTGGTATTTTTCGTTAGCGGCCCTGATAGTCTAAGATCCGGCATTAGAAATATACCCTCATCTGTTAATTGGATCAAATAAAGTTTTAAAGGTAGATAACAGTATTATAAATTTATGAGCACAATGTCTGCCGCCGTAGTCCTGCTGCTACTAAATTTAATCAATTAATTAATAATTAAAATTTTGCTTCTTATGTTAATTGCATATCACAAGTACAACACTTTTGAATATGATGTTTTACACCTTATTGCAATAGGCAGCGACTTTATGACTGCTACAGCTACCTGTAGCCAGGTGTAAACAGGTAGATAAACTAAACTTATTTCCCTCATGTGTTAATTAAAAAATATTACCGCTTATGTAAAGTTTACAAAATTCTAAATAGATTTATAACTGGCAGTTACACTAAAGTTATTTGCAGCCTACATAAAAAGAAAAGTAATTAGTGTTAATAGCAGCAGGGACTACGGTGGCAGACATTGTTCTCATAAATTTATAATATTGTTATATGCCTTTAAAACACTATTTGATTCAACTAACAGATGAGGGTATATTTTTCTAATATCTCATCTATGAAAAGGGATACTTTTGAAGGCTGAAATTGTCATCTATGAAAAATCGTCAACCTTGCCATTTATATACACGTCCTTAATAATAATTTTGCCTGTTTGATATGTAATTTTCATAGTCGACGCAATAAAATTAAAATAGTTATACGAAAATAATTTTATGCGTATTAGTGATCACTGCTTCCCTCCCTCATCGATTAAGCTTAACGGTGCGGAACTTGCGGCCAGTTTCGCAATGAATCGCCTCCGTGTATACTTTTGATCGACTTCAAATGGAGAAGGTTCTGTGTTCGTCTGTATCTATTGTTAAGTATATTCAGCGATAATATCGTCAACTGTGGACCGATTTAGAATTTTTTTCTTTTATTTGAAAGGGTATACTCCTGAAGTGGTCCAATAGTCACCAAGTCGGGGTCTGATGATGGAGTCCCCGGAAAATCGAGAGATATCCTCAAACATTAAAGGCACATATAGTGTGTTTGAACTCTTTTTTAGTTGTTCAAGTTTTGCGTATGGTAGTTTTCATATTATGCTGCTGAACTGATGGTGGAAGTCACAGCACTCCTTAACAGTTAAGAGTTAAGTGATAATACAGCGATTGGTCGCCAGAAAAACTGCTCTTCAATGGCTATTAATAAAACTTAATATACACATAATAAAAATTAATTACTTATTAATCTACCTAATCCAACTTAGAATCGTAGCAGAACACTACAGAACTCTTAGCAACAGCAGTGAAAACAGAGTGAATGCATTTAATGTGGATGAAAATGAATTCTAAAAATTGTAGAACTTTATATTACAAGAATAAGTATTATTTATGTTAGTTTGAGTAAGGATAATTTGGTAGTTGTACTCCAACATAAAATGTAAAGACCCTGGGATGATTACCAGCAGACGATTAATTCGGGATCGGAACGGCTTCTCACTTGCTCCGTACAAAATAAAAGAGATGTCTGGCCGATTTTATTAACCATGGCCTAATCCACATGTAAAGTAGCTAAATGAATTATCAGTTATAATAATCATTCGATAACTAAAAATGTGAAACTAAAAAAAAATAAAAAAGAAAGCCTTGAAAAACATATTAAAATATTTTTTAAACAGACTTCAACACTGGAACAGAAGTCGGTTCCAGCTAAAACAACAAAAAGAATACATAATATATGAACATGAATATGAAACGTTAAATATCGAGTCAAAGTCGTATTATCAGCAGCGCCAATCGATGTTTGGTTTTCGCAGTAAGCCGAACTTCGTCTACAAACCATAATGGAAATGTACAGTTAACCACATATATATATACATATTTTTTACCGTGCATCGTATTTCCTAAAGTGATCGATTTACGAGGTCACGCGCCGTGCTCGTGGCGGGCGTCGCACGTCCGCAGACTCCAGTAGAGTGTGCGGACCCTCCGATTTGCGGCGTCATCTCGCTTCGGGCCTAATAATCTTCCGCCACTCGTTGTTACGTCACATTTTAAAACCATAGAGAACATTATCAACTTTTAATGTTCCCCACGTGATGGTGCTAAACTAAATGTATCCCGTAACTACTTAGGTAGTTGCTAAATTAAATGTACGATTTAACAGGTAGATAATGTATGAATAGACTGTCTCGGATCTTACATAACGCTTATCAATAATTTTTGTTCTTTTGGTGCGAATCGTTGTTTGATTTGATGAAAGTATTTTGCACAAAGCGCATAAGACATGTAGAATTATCTCAAAACGCAAATTCTTGCCATTTATCATTTATACGATTTGTATAAGAGTATCATTTTAAAATTGATATGGAGAATAAAAACCGTAATAACGAAGTCTTAATAATAAAAACTAAATGCTTTTCATTTATAAATGCATCACTTAAAACGACTGGAGTGATGAGGTTTATTTATTATTTTAAACGGTCGTTATAGTCTAAACTGGATTAAAAGGGGAAAAATTTTGCAAAATTTTCCCCAAAAATTTAAATTTTTAGTGCTTTTTTCTATGGGATTTTTGTATGAATCTTGATCACAACTCACGATCCGATCGATGGATAATCATAATTATTTTTGTGTTCGAAATCAAAAGCGAGTTGGGACTGAAATTGACATCGATCGATACAAAAGATGAAAGGAATTCAAATGTACAAAATTAACATGTATGTTCCCTATGCGTACTCAACTATTGATCCGGTTACAGTGAAACTGGTGAAATATTGTGGGCACGGGAAGGTTTCTGAAAGAAAAACAGTATTCGCCCCGGCTTCTTCCGAATCGGAACTCTGACTGATAGTGGAATCTGAAGCTATGGGTGTTAATTATAAGGGCAAGCCGTCCACGAGAAGGAGGGCAGAACAAAGTCTGCCCGGCCAGTCAGATGTATATAGATATCAAGTGTCCGAATTTCTAATATCATTCATAAAATTTTCTATTAGTTTTCTGTACCAAATATAGAAAATAACTGATTTACCATTTGTTTTGTAAATAAACGTATATATCTCTATATATATGTTTATCTACAAACTAAAATTGTTGACGTGTTTGGATACTTTTTAATTGGGTCTTGGGTTTTGATCCGAGTACCCATCTATATATGAAATATATGCCCGATGGAATAAAATTATTATCTTCTGCATTATGTCAGATGTTACTACTAAAGTAAAATCAGTGAAATCATGTTAGATTTTAGCGTATAGGTCGGGATCGTGCTCTAGATTGAAAGAGATCGTGCGATATTAAAAATGAAGAATCCTTTTATAATCGACCAGGCGGAGCTGCGAGTGTAGCTAGTTTTTAACAAAATGATTTATTACAGGCTCACTTACATAGCGCATATACATCTAGAGATCGTGGATATAAAAATGAAAAAATATGGATCATTCAATCGATCCCGCGAACTTCAAACGTTCGTGCAACTTATTTCGAACTTCCTGATATCATTTTCAACTTTATCATGACATTTCATCGTTTCCCTGACGGATATCAATAAAACTTCTTTATGGAAAACGCTCGCCCAAGATTACTTTATTACTTACTGCGTCGTATAACAATTACTAATTTCAGGTTCAATACAACTTTCAATTCTATACAACAATATTATCCTACTTACATAGTAGGTCGAGAGACAAAAATAATTTATGATGACATTCTTTAGCGAATTGATAATTTTAACTTATCATAGACATGTACTTTTGCTATCAGATAAACTGATTTCGCACGAATGAACAATTAATCATCAATCATAATACTAACAATAAATTAGAACAATCGGGTTGAAAGAGACACGTTGAACCGAAATCACAAATCGGTCGACTGACCGCAAAGATTTCATTGTGCGCGGACATTAAACGACATTTTATTACGACCTCGCTTATTACAAGACATTTAACAGCGTACTTGTGTATCGTCCGATAGCGATTTCCCTTCTACGAATTTTGCGTTCTCATCTAAAAATAAGATTTGTAAATGTATACAGTGACGTCACACGCCACCGGGCTGCTGCGAGGGCTCGGAAACGGGGCGGGGAGGGCGACCCCCGGCCTGCCGCACCCTCCCGCCACCCGGGCAAGATATTCCTAGTTCGGCCCGCGTAACACGATTTGCACTCGACGAAAAATGTTGGGAACTTTGCTGTTTCCTCATGGTCTTTACCGCGAGCGAGATTTTGAAGTTGAATAATACACACGTTTGAAATTTTATTAAAAAGTGCTATCTAATTATTTAAAAGAATGAATAGCCAATTTTATCACAGATATAATTACAATAATTGGTTTGTTATCACAATATCATATACATCTACATTGCTTTCCCTGAATAATAGGAAGGACACCGCCTACGGAGCATTTTATTATAATCCAGGCATTTTTAGGGTTTGCTAGCGAAAATATCGCAATAGGACTATTACGTTTTTAAAAAGCCATAAATTTTTACAGTTTAGACGTAAACAAATAATTTTCTAGTATTATCTGGAATGTTCTAAGCATTCTAATGGATTAAAATTACGCATACGCATTTCGAAAGAAACAAGTAAGGTACTATTACTTTTTTTTTGGAAATGCGATATTTTAAAAAAAAGGAATTTATTTTGTTATTTATTATTTTGTTAAATATAATAAGTTTCAGAATGGCAATCCTCTCGTGTATATCGAATTCTATATAGATTATATGCGCTATATATATATGAATATAAACTTTAATATTTGTAACATATATATGTGTGTGTGTTATCTTCTGCACAGCGTACTTACGTGTACAATGTGTGTCTATATGTGTTCGCTTGTGTGATACTTTTTCATTACCCTTCGCGAGTACCACGCATCAACCACTCCGCCTTACCACGCTGGCGCGCGCCTATAGATGTTGTGAAACATCTATTGGCGCGCGTCTAAAAAAGTAACTTCGTTCACCTGAATCAGGATTGAAAAAATTGTGGGAGCGTACCTATTCTTATGCAATGAGGTAAAGAAAACACCATGACATAACACATTTGCCGTACGCGCGCCTCGCAACTGTCTAATTTGTTGAAGATTCTAATTGTATCCATCTGCTTATTAACACCTCCACATTATAAACTATACCTAATTGCTATTTACATTTTAGCGTACATACCTATTTCAAGGAGAGTCTTAAACTCGTGAAATAGAATACCGACTAGGTGCGCTATATAATAATTACTACTGCCATTTTCGTTTTAGCTTTCGCGAGAATTTTCGAAGAAACTCCGAGAACGTTTGTAACCGAAGCCTTTGTTACATAAAGAAAATTATTTCATGATTTCGTACGGCGAGCGGGCGGGCGGCCGCGGACTCGCAGGGTGGATGCGTGTATCGTGTGTGATCTATGTAGCTGTTATTCTGGTATTCCACACATAAACATCTGTATAGAGGCACAGCATGAAAGATTTATGTTGTTATACTGTGGTCAGTGATTTACAAGAAGTAAAATTAACTCGTAACGCGACTAGGGCGTTCGAGCTCTTCACGCGTGAACGTAAAAGGATCCTGTTGCAATATTCATTTCGTCACTTGCGGCTTGATAGTCCGTGCTAGTACTTTTAATCCTTCAAAATCTTGTTCTATATTGTTATTTCACACATCTTCATAGAAATTATGATACATTGGGATTCGATTTTGAAACTAATTTTATTGAATTTCTTACTGTGGTCACACGAATCGCTTGATAGATATATGCGGAATCCGTTTTATCTTAATCATTCGAAATGGAGCCGAGAATTGGTAAAATTCTCTCCTTTCCTTTTCTTTGTTAACGGGTAGCCGCAACTGATAAAATAATAAAATTTCGTAAGAAAGACAAAACTATCAGAATTCCTTTCGGATACGCGCGTTAAGCTCGATGGCGTAGCAAGTCTTCCCGGAGGAAATCATACGAACCGCCGAGTTCGAGCTCCCTTCCCACGCCCGCCCTCACACCTCTCTGGTCCTAAATGGCGAATTATACTTGGAACATACTGAGAAAGTCTCTCGGGCGCTACTACGATTAAGATTTCAAACGGCTTTTATTTGAGAAAGCGCTTTGTAATATTGTTGCCGCTTTGTATTCAAAACATTTATATTGTATTTAAGTAAGTGTTAATATTAAAAGCTATGAAAAGTACTATTTCATGTTATATTTTTACGTAACTATACTACTTGTTAAAATAAAATATGAAATTCAAAGACATCGAAAGTGTTTAATGAATTTACACTCGGTTTTATAATTTTTACAATTATCTCATACCGTACAACATAAAATGCCTTATTGCATAGAAATAACTATAGGAGTGATTTGGTATGGGTAATTATTTTAATTAAATGGCAGCGTACGAACAGAAGAATCACGGCATCGCCGATGATTATAATGAGGCAAGGCGAGCGCACGCGGTTAGAATTGATCAACTAATTGCCGACACTTAATTTACTAAGTCACGTGCAATGAGAAACTTACGGCTTTGGAACTACGAGAATGTTTTAGTGACTTGAAAACCGAACAGGTCTCTCAATTCGAATGTTGTGACCGCAGAACTACGTGACTTATGAACCGATTTCGATTTTATTTTAATTAAAATATTGTACGTCAAGGTCGGTCCCATTTTTGTGCAAACTGAGATGTGATGTTGGGATCCGTGGGGAATTGACGGAACTCCTCAAATACCTATATAGATTTGGGTATTTTCTGTGGTAATTCTTGCATTTGCTCTTAAAAATCACCACTTGAACAGAAGAACTAATGATGAAGACCACAGAAGGCGACTGGAACTCCTCAATAATAAGTATTTTACGAAACGCGATGAGATCTCGTTGAGTATGTTTACCGATTTATACCCATCAAAATTCACATTGAAAAGTGGAACTGATGATGTAGAACCAGCTAAGCTCTGATGACAGGATCCACGAGCAATTGTTGGAACTCACACGGTGGAAGGCACACGTATAGTACTTTCCTTATTTTTCTCATGCATTTGGCTTCGAAAAGCAAAATTTGATGAAGTTAAGCAAACTTATCCAAGTGCATGCAATGATTTCCATAGAAATCGATTAAATTTAAAAGTATATAAAAGTAGCTTATGTTACGGCTACTTATTTTCTTCCTCTTTCTGATATGTCGGGGAAAAATATTGAAACTTACAGATCTTGTAAGCCAACCGACTTAATCGATGGCCTGGCGAACGTGTGAGTCCAAAGACGAGTGTCCCTCTCCGAGGACGATGTGGGGACCCTGAAGTAATTGCCAGCGTCACCAGAAAATTCAGAATCGAAACTAATTATCCATTTTCTTTGTGCAAAATAAAAGGCGACGTCCTGGTCAATTATATCCATACGAATGTACACTATCAGCGTAAACAATGAACAAAAGTAGATGAATTGTGAGGTTTAATTACTTAATTATTAAAAAAATTGGTTGCCTGTAAAGTCGGTATACGGGCGAAAGTTTTACGTGACAACGACTGAATGGTAAAATCATTTTAATGTGAATATTCATTCGTATAGTAGGAAGAAGGATGAAATAATAGTAACAATTTAAAACATTTATTTATACAAAAGAATTATATTTAAAACATTAATTTATACAAAGAATCTCACTGAATTTCATATTAACAAAATTTTATTTTTACCTTTACACATACATACGTATTTATACAAATATACATACAATAACTTGCAATACATTTGCAAGCTATGCATAATTCTGTGCTGCGCGCGCGGAAGACCGATCATAGTTGAGTGGGAGAGAGACGCAAGGCATTCGGCGGACCTCTCTCGTTCGGTGACTCATCGTAACGTTACCGAGCGTTACACTTTTCATAAGTGACTCCCAGCCGCAACCTAATTTAAGACGTTGTCACGTCAAAATGTCAAGTAAACAAGACAAGTAGAAAATCATCCTAATGAAAGCGATGAACAATAAAGTTAATAAGTGATAACCGAGCACAACACCTACAAACATGAATACAAAGGTGAAGTATTGAATCAAAAGGATGCCAAACGGCGATCGCTGAGACACAACCACGTCCGGCAACCCGTTATCTGGCACTAACTCCAAAACAATAAATTATTTTAATCGGTATTTTAAGGGATTTTTAATTTTATATTTTAGAAAATTCGATTATTAATTTTTGGAAATTTGCTATTGTGAAAGATGCGATTGACGAGCGGACAGGCTTCGGTGTCGATGCGACAAAATTATTCCGTTTTGTAAAACCTTACGAAATATTTCCGATAGGGGCTGGGCAATTCCGAAAACGGTAAATACCATGAGCGTCGACAGAACGAATTCGACTCACAAACAAATGATTTCAATTTACGGCAACAATCGCGATAAATTAAATCAGTTCGCTGAATTTGTACTTTATTTATAGTACTGATTCCTTTCTCGGCGTCGCCCCCGCGCCGGCGCCTGCGACATCGGACTGCGGCTGGTTAGAAAGGTCAGTATGCTTTGGCGATTACGTTTAAATATATTACTTTACGAGGAGCGAACAGATATAAAAGGGGAAAGTTTGTACATGCAGTTCGCTGTACGCCATTCCTTATATGAAATTAAGTTAGCCAGCCAGGGTCAGGGTGCAGGTATGTCCTTCAGTTTAGAGTTATGTTAGTAGATAGTCACATCCAACGAAGAGATTCCTAGTTTAAGAGTAGCATGGTTATTCAGTAAAGAAGCGGCCAAGTTTGTACCAAAGTCGCCCGCTAAGAGTTCCGTATAATATTATTTCAAGGACATATAATACGAAAGAGAAGAACAAAGATCTTTTCTAGTCGAAAAAACATAAATATCCAGTTTTGTTTTATTGTTATGTGATATAAATATAACCTGCAATCGGTACAAATCATGTATTAGCTCTTTTTGCTTAGAAATTGCAAAAAATAGTTTGGGCATGATATTTTTACGGCCACTTCGTGCGTGATTTTTTTTAACTGAAACTAGTTTAGATAGCCTGGATTATGGAAAAACTCTTAGATACCAGCTAACGTTCTTCGCAAATGAGATTTGTGATTACCCGAATTTTACTGCTTTTTACCACAATTCTCGTAATTATAGAATATTGCAAACTAGAACAATATAAAAATGTCTCCTAGAAACATTTTAGACCACCTTTCCAATTTCCCTATATGTACATCGCGGCGTCCGCGAGCATATGAAGCATCCAGGATAACTATATGACGTATATGGAACATCAGGTTCGTTCCCATCGGAAGGTTGTTAATTAAACAGCATGTACCGGATAAAGCTCCCCGCCGCAGCCAGGCGGTGTCGTTCCTAAATTGAATGCAAACATCCGCTTCGCGCGAACATTCTGGAATTCGGTCCATGTAAGCTATATTTATGCTTCGCGTTGAATTTCGGCCACGGATTTAAACACGGAAATCTTGTGCTATCGAAGTCTTCAACACTTTTAGCGATGTTAAAAACAATTTGACTGTTGGTAATGCATGTCGTACGTGTTTTGAAATAACAATATGGCCTAAAATTGTACCTTTTGAAATGATTATGCCATGAACGTTTTTTCTCATGTATTTCCCTGAGCATTAAATTTATTAAATCTTGAAAATTCATTCAGAGCGCCTCTTGCACCATTTTCTTTTAAATTGACTTTTAACAAAAAAAATCGCTTTTAAAATTAATTTTGTGATCCATGTGATCCTCTTTTTAACGGGTTTTGGCTTGAACAACCGTTAAAAAATGGATTTGAAACGGAATATTAATTTAAAAATAACTTATTATTAAATGTCAATTTAAAAGAAGACAGTGGAACGGGCCTTAAATATTAAAATAAAAAAGTCGATATACTATAACAGTGGAATTTGAAGTAATATAGGAAGATATCGTTGATGAATAAACAAAAATGTCAATGCATTCGCATTGTGCTTTAGATTCACAAAGCACTTTCACTTGTAAAAGAACTCATTTATTGAATCGCCATCCAGCGAATGGCTTTCTTTACAGAAGGAAGTGTCTGAAAAACTTATTCAATTTCGAGCTACTTGAACCCTATATTTGAATTTTCCTAACCCGCTGTGGCTACAGATGGCGCTGCGGAAAAATAAATTGTGACCTTATCGTACGAAGTCATCATTCTTTCCACTAAGAGTAAATAGTGTTCTGTGATTCATTTAATCTGTCGGGAGCGTTTTTCGCGCCTCTATTTTCTACTCTGTACATGTCTAATTTACTTCGTTGCGCGGACATCGCAAACATTATTCGCGAAAAAAGGAAGTTTAATATCAAAGTTGTGTGCAGTGTCTTACCAAACTTACACGCGTAAACAGTTTACAGGTGGTATTCTTAAACCTTTCCTTACCCAATCGTCGTTTATTCGCTGATGAATAAATATTCATTGAATGAATCTTTAAAAATTCCAGATCAAAACTACGACTTTATTACAAGACTATCGCAATTTTCTCAATACATTCGATTAGATTGTATTTTCGCTCATTTTTATTTGTCACATGTGTGGCTACTGATAGTAAAAAATAATCGCATCAGATCCAACGTTCGCTTCTCATTCAGTAAGGCAATTTTATTTGTTTACGGACGTGAAGTTGGTTTAGGCGGGCGGGGCGCGGCAGGCTGCCAGCCGCCCTGGGGAGCGAAGACTCGTCCTTCGGAATGTCAAGGGCACACGCCCAAGTTCAAGAATTACTTCAATAACAATTTTGTCGCAGCACGCACTTTCTGCGTCCTGTTGTAATTTGTTTTATACCTGATAAAATCTTTATCGTTTTCCATAACGCAACGATGCTTTTGATATTTTGTGTGATAATCGAAAGTTTAAGAATACTATCGCGTTTTCATTTATATCATATAATATACAATAATGGACATCACATACTTTTTAAAAATAGTTAATGAAAAACAACAATAAATATTAAGATTAATCAAAAAAAAAATGAAAAACACGTTTTTGTATGGGGCCCCTTTTAATTTTTATTTAATTTTCGTTATTTGTTTTTACAGTGACTACGCTTGAAACAGTCTGTATTACAGACAGTGTAAATATTTCCTATTACCGTTATTAAAATAGAATAAAAAACGCCAAAATAAAACACGTTTTTGGATAAGGACGGCCTTTGAATTTTTAATTGCATTTTTTTTTTAATTTTGTTATTATAACGGCAATAGAAATACTGACTCTACAAAAATTTCGACTGTTTACCTATTACAGTCCGTTCGACTTTGACATACCCATGACAGACAGATGGACAGACGGACAGTGGAGGCTTAAAATTAAGGTCCCATTGACACCATTTGGAAAGGACCCTAAAACGATAATAAATCCTCTCGAGTGGAGGTATCAAACGAATTTGATTGGAACAACATTTTCAAAACAGATTGTACATTTCATAGTACGACAGTTATGCAAACTAGACTTCATAATGTTGACTGTGTGTCTACGTAAAAATTATAGTGCATGCAGAGTATTAATAAAATTTCGTATAAAATATTTTAGAAAATCGACTGCAAATTTGAATTATTGAACATAATGTAGTGCGCGTGCTCTTTTTCTATTGAATATTAACGACTGTAATTTTTTTATTTCATGGTATTTCAACCATACGATGAAAAAATATTAACTAAAAAGGAAAAATAGGTCATTTAAAACCTGGTGAAAATCATAGTAAACGATACATAAAGCATTGGGTTAAAAATATGCTTTATATTGGGTTAAAAATATAAATTTTAGACGTCTATATGTTTCCAAAAAGCGATCTATTTGTAATTGTTCGTCAATAGTCACAGATTAACAAACGCCAACCATCACTGAAATCGTTACAGGCAAGCGCTCAACAATAATGAGTTATAACTAGTCATCGAGCATAGGATAATATTAATTAATCTTTACATTTTATACTCTCTGACCATCCCAAAACATCAGCCCGAGCCGCATCTCACACATATTTATCTAAAAGATGGAAACTATAATTATCACCAAATTTGTTACCCGTTTGGTTCCTCGACTTTATATATTAGTCCCGAAATATAGTCTTTGCAACTACATAGTTACAAAGCATTCGACAAACCAGAACACAGCATAACACATCACGCTGCATAACGCTAAAGCGAGATTTAGCCGGCGGCGACGTATAGTGCTGGTATCCGCTGAGGGAGACCATCCGTCTTACGCCTACACCGAGACGCCCACGACTCGTCACTACTGCCTCGCCCACACACAAATCCCGCCTCATGCGAAAATACTTACCCTCTATACTTACCCCTAAAAGTACCTAGATGTTGGTTCACTCTCTACATTAATCTGTACACATCCACAGATTAATTTGAATACGCCCACGGCGAGAATTATTATACAGTTTAGTAACTATTATTAGAAAAAAAAAATCAGCATTCTAGATATTTTAAGCACGTATTCAATTTAATTTCACTATACATCAAAATTTCATTAGGGTACCACAAGAAAATACATTGTTACTATCTACAATGCAATACAGTCGGCATATTTCTTGTATACTTTGCTAAAATAATATAAAGCCCTTTCTTCTGAACTAAGCGGCGCCTCGTTTTGAAGTCGAGCCACCGCGCAACTGCTTGACATGTAAGGGCAAAACCAATAAGCCCATCTCTGTCTTATCTGCAACTTGATGCAAATCGCTTTATGCATTACGCTTTGTTGAGAATTATTAACGCGCAAACACATTCTTGCATTAAAGCGAGAGTCGAAAAATATTTTAACCGTAAGTGGAAAACAGATAAATGTTTTTGTGTGGAATAATTTTAGAGATATCAATCAAACCTTATGTACAGCCTTTAAAAATAAAAAAATACATTGATTCTGTGATTTTTCCAAGAAGAAAAAGTTATCCTTTCCAAATCCTATTGTATATTACCGTTAACAAATAGTGAATTGTTATATTTCAACGTAGTTAACGTTCCGCGGCGGTGGCGCAGTGATTAAGAGCGTTGCCTTCGCACCGAGAGGTATACCGGGTTCGATTCTCACCATGCGCCAATCAACTAATGAGTTTTCATCATAAATCCAATTTAAACCACTCGCCCCTTACCTCCGCTAATGCGGTTAAGTCGTCGGCCGCGGCCCCCGAACCGCACTGGGCCGGCGCCTCCAACTGGGATACCTCGATCTAAAATGAAAAGATGGAAGGATTAAAATCAGATGCAGTATTTTGTTTTTATCGAGAAATATTATTTCTGATGTGGCAGAAATTTTCCGAATAATCTCTTAATAACGCCGAGTTAGTATTTGTTTCGAAGATAAGTTTATATACAAAATATTCTCGAAACAAATTAATAAAGTTGAATTACATTACGATCTTTTTTAATTAGATTTCTTTGTTTTATTTTCTAAATTAACATTATGTTATTGTTTTGCTTCATTAAATTTAAATTAGCATGTATTTCTGATATCCAGATTTCTGTTAATGTGTAATATTAAATAGACGCAAAGAGAAATAATAATTGAACGACAATATTAAATAATAATATAACCAAGTATATATATTCAACGAAACAGAACAGCATGTGATAGGCGCTTTTATGTGAATCTGATTAATTATCCGTGTCCTATATAACCATAGAGGACCTGGCCAAGATAGACGCTCGTTTTCAACGCGAAGTTTAACCTCATTCTATTTATTTTTGGATATATAGTCGCATGTTACTAATTTTCTTGTTTGGGCTCTCATTGCGGCGACTTCATTACTGTTGCATACGTAAAACGGGCCCAGTGGCTTAGCAGTCAATAGCGTTATTCATATTCATCTATGAGCGTTGCCTTCGTAATAGAGCTGCAACAGGTTCGAATTCTGATCGCGGATTTATCGACCGGTGAATTTTTGACTCGAGGCGATTTTAAGGACTCGCTCCACGCCTCTGATCAATCTGGTGAGTTCTGTGTGGCAGTACCCAACTTACCTTGGGCGAGTGCAAAAGGTTTAAGATCCTAATATCTGAATTTAAAGTAAAAAAAAATACAGTCGGAGGGTGTATACCTTTGTATACCTACATACCTCTGCAATGAGTTGATACAAACTTAACACAGTATAAAATGCATCTCAATCGGTTATCGGATAAAGAAATCGCTGTGTATCTGATACGTAGAAAAATATTGTGTTTCAATTATCTGTTTCAGATTTTTTTTATTATCAATTTAAATAAAATTGTTAATTTAAATATAATATACAGGTTTAGGTCCCGCCGAAGATGACCCTCACCAATTCAGAGAATCTATTGTAGGAAGAATGGAAGCAAAGTAGACTTTTGGAATGAATTTTCAATTGAAGTAATAATCATAGGGTGTAGAGTGCCATGCATGCCAGACAAATGCCTAATGACTCTCATGATGGACATCGCTAAAGGTGATACGACAGGTTAATTATAAAATTCGAAGAATTTTAAAAATTATAGATGACTGACAATTATATACAATTAAAAAAAAGTTATAATAACCTAAATTATATATATATATATGTATGTATTATTTTGGATATTATAATTTATTTTTAATGTTTTTTTAATTTGATTCTTTGGTATTAACGAGCTATATTTTATTTCAGTTTTATTGAATCGGTAAGTGCGTTAAAGAAGCAATTACAATTTACTTTAAAGTTTCGCGCAAAATAACTAGCTGTCATGGCGCTGTGGTTTTTAACGTCAGTGGACATTCGCCAATTTTTAAACCGTAACAAACATCAATAGCATGTTTCAGATTTCGGAATGTTTCGAATTTTGAAAAGAAGATAATACTAGGACAAACGAGACATACAAAAGACGGTGATTATATGATGACGTTATATAGTAATCGATTATGGCGGATACCGTTTTGTATATTTATACTAAATCCGAAAAATAATTATTTTTTTAAACAAAATATAAGATTATTTTGTATTTTTACGAATTCAAATTGCATACCCCGATCGCTTATGGCGATAAGCTTTATTTATAGATTTTTAGACTTTTTTTGCATACCCAGTAAAATACACTGTTCTACTGACAGATGGCGTGCTATCCTTTTACACTCTAAGCGATCGCTGAAGGTCGGCCAACAGAGATCTCCACTTAATGGAATTACCCTAGAGGTCTCGGGTCAACTATGTGCAGCGTCAACCCGCTGCTCTACAGCGTCTTAAAAGGCATAGCAACATTCGTTTACTTCTAATTATAAGACCTTGTCCAAATTTTTTAAACAAACTCTATTGTATTCTTTCGAAGAGCATAGGCAATATTAATAAACCAATTAAAAAAATTGTTTATTAACTTTCATTTATAAGATGCTTGTACTTATTGCAAATTATTTTAAAAATGCCTATACTTCCCAACAAAATATATAGCGTACTTTGTCTAGAAAATTTGCATTAGGTCAATTAGGGTTTCTGACGCAATTCAAAATAAAACATTTATCATTATTTGATAAAAAACTGACTTAAAAACGGAAATGTAACGACTGCATGAAGAATATTACACAAAAATATATATCATGAATACCGACTGACATTCAGCTAAAAATAAAAAAGCTAAAAAAAAAGAATGAAATGCTGTAGTTTATATAAAATAAATAGCATTGACCTTTTGTTAGTTTGCAGTAAAACCGAAAAACCGGCCCTAGACACCGGTAATTTAGAAGTAGGTTATATAAGTGTTGTGTGAATATTAACCTGTTTTCTATCTAACTTTCAAAATTATCGTATGTTAATTACCATTTAATAAAAAAATGTACCACATTTTTAACACAAAACAAAAACCTATTTACGTATAAATGAAGTTGAAATGTTCGAAACAAATCTGGCTTACTAGATACTAGTTACGCTCGCGTCTTCGTGCGCATAGAATTTACGTTTAAAAATCAACTAATTGTCTGTGAGCTGATTTTGGTGTAATACCGAACCCCATGAAAATTTTTCTAGTAGTTTTGGGAATCAACAAGTTCAAACAGCGAAACAGACAGACAAAGATTTTAAAAATAGCATTATTGTATTCTCGTCACACTCGTCAAATCATCTCCAATCAGTTTTTGGCAAATATTTTTAACTTACAGACACTATAACTCTACAGTTTTATTATAATACACAGAGATATAGACTTGAATCATTTTTTCATTGACCAATCCTTTGTCCATAAGAAAATACAATACAAGACCTACATGTATAGCTATGAAACAAATGTAAAACAACAAACCTTCTTTACATAGCTCCGTAGACTGAAAAATATATTTCCCGAAACTTCATTGCGAATTCGTTAGGCTATGTACTCGACCATAAGGGCTCGATGCGTATTAATAGAAATGTATGTCTATAAATAAGCAAGTGACCGAGACGTTTTTCAGCTGATTCTGTAACAACTGACATACATAGCTCGATCTCCGCATACAGGAGGTGCTAACTTAATGATCTGAGCGATCATCTATCCGACTGCTGCGTAACTTGAACAAGATTTATACTGTGTTTATGACCAATTTTTTAAAATATTCGTACAAATTGTTAGATCACAAAATAAAGGTAGACACCTTCAAATTAAAATTTCGTTCTCCGTATAGAAACTCTAGTTAATGTCCGTACTAAGTCTAGTAATAACCACGCTTTTTGGAATTAATTTTTTTAACCTATTGTATTTTTTAGACGGTCGACAGTGTTTTAAAATTCCATGTTATTCAAAATATCTTTAAAAAGAAACACTACTTATTTACCCCTTATTATTGCGACATAAATTAAGTGACTAAAGCTTGAAATGAAAGAAAGCAATCAAAGCTCATTAAATCTGTTATTGATCATGAATATTTCCAATTTTATTAATTTATTGAAACGCCTAATTCTGAAATCATCTCTCGCATTGACGAACTCGCAGAGTTCATCGACAACCTTGTAATATGGTTATTTATAATATGATGATTATACTGAATGTTTTGCGTAACTCATAAATAAAACAATTTACATGTAAAGTATAAAAAAAAGCAATTATTCTTTTGCCTATGTTCGTCGCCTGCCTTCGAACACCCATACAGAAGACTGTCGATTTCTTTCCGGCATGTAACAATATATCCACGTTTAATCTCCTGTCACAATGTCGTACACGGCATTCAAACGTCCGTGATCGTACTTTAACAACATTTTTTAACACCAATCAACTCGGGTCCGTTTATGTTCCGGGGTGAGTTCATGAGGAATCCAACGGCAACAAAGTATTCTACGTTGTAAACGTAGCTGTAAGATTTTTTGAATTTGGCTCACATCAATCCCCAAATGTCCTCGAATCTCCTCATAGGTGATAGGTTTTCTTCAATTAATTGCCTGACAGTAGCCACATTTTCCTCAGTGGTCGCAGTTGAAGGCCAACCTTCAAGAATTTCATCATGGAGAGAAACATCGCCACGATCAAATTCTGCATACTGTCGTCTTACAGTGCTCAAATGAGGTATTTCCCTTCCAAAAACATTTTGAAGACGAACTGTGCGGTCTTGCGGAGGTAACGAACTTTTAAAATAATAAAAAATCATCACCTTAAAATCTTCTCACGTTAATTCCATTTTTGCTACCGACACGAACTTCAAACTTGCGTTAAAAACAATTGACACGAGACTTCCCGCCAAAAAATATTTTAACCAATGAATGAGTTTATTATGTTTTAAAAAATACAACATTAAAAATTCAAAGAATTATGAACGGCCGGTAGTGCAAACTTTCAGTGCTCTATATGTAATATGATATTTACTACGAAAAGAGTATATGACACTGGCGAGGGGTGTTCTCTTTAAACTCAATTTATTAGTTACTTTTATAAATAATAAATTTCTACATATTAATCTGAATAAAAAAAAAATGCTTTACGTTCCGAATAATCCTATTTTGACCGCAGTGACATGTACCGAATTTATGATGTTGTCATTTACAAGAAAATGCCGATAAGATTTTGGATGATATTGAAATTAATTACAATAAATTATCATATTTTAATTTTATAATAAGCAGTGCCTTTCATTTGTAGACGAAACGCTATTAATTATCTTTATTGGGTCGATGTGTGTCTAACATTGAAATCAACCGCTTCCCATCAGTTCGCATTCATTTTTGATTCTTTACAATAGCTATTAATCCATAATGGAATCTTCATCGGATGCTACAAAACTTTACACTTAGTAACATCCGATGAAGATTCGAGACAAGATTTTTGCAAGATGAGGTCTGACAGCGAGAGCCTGCGCATCCTCATACGATGTAGCGCTGTGTACTAAAATACATTGTACGGGTTCATCTGATAAGTTTTAATAAGTCCTATACGTCGTGGCGACGAAGGTCGGGCGATGAAGCCGGGATGTGGCCAATAGAACGCTTCAATTATTGTACTGAGTTTTATTCATCACATATGGTGATGAGCGTCCGATGATAGAACCGTAAAGTAAATTATGAAACCAGTCGTTTGTCACTAGTAAATGGATCGAGTTGGTATAATTTGATTTTTCGTAATGGTTGCTATTTCATGACGAATGTTTAATTATGGAGTTGGAAGACGAGTAATGTAACTTTTGAACAGCATCTAGTAAGTCTGCTGTGTTTTGGTTTATTTGATTGTTTTTCAAGAGTCTTATGCGTTGCACGTCAAAGCGAGATTTTGATGATGAATTTGGAATGTGCGCGTTGGCTACTTCGAATGGCTTCTACTACACCCATCAACCCTTGTAAGTGTTAGTAAGCCTTATTTGATGAACTTCGATGGATTGAATAATTTTTTTTGATTTGAAGTTTTCTCCTTAAGAATCGATTTTCATATAAAGCCCCCGATATTGAAATTTTATGGGAGTGAAATTCAACCAGAGTTAACTAAAAAGCGTTATGTTTTTGCAGTTTACTCCTTTTTTAACCGGACACCGCTTCCAGACTTTTTTTCATTTAATTTTATAAAATGTTTTTAATAATTTATAACATTATTATAATTAAAAACAGGAATTATTATTAAGTATAATAGTATCTAATATTGTAGTAGGTTACCACCTATTTATTTGATAAGACTTAATTGTAATCGTACATTTTTTTACATCCATGAATATTGATGTTTAATATTATTAATAGGGATAATTATAAATAAAATTAAAAAAAATACATACATGCTTTCATCTGTTTTTTAGTATTCCAAGAGGTTCGTTTGTTTACCGTCTTTGCCTATTGCATATTAAAAGACAATCGTACAAAATCGTAAAAGTAAATTCCAGTGGTGCGTCGAAGCTAACACACAAGCTTTTTATTATACATATTGAAGCAAAGATCTTAACTTTTTAAAATAGTATATATACCTTTCGTTAAATACGAACAGTTCCTATTTTCAATTTTATTCGAATACCAAAATCAAGCTTTTCACGACTGCTCAAATTATGATGTAACAAAGTAATTTATAATGCAGTACCCGGTTTTGGACCAAAATATTAATTTTAGACAGAATGAAACATCACTAAACACGAAGGATCTAATGGGTTCTTCCTTTTTTCTCTGAATCACTTAGATAACGAGGAAGAGAATCTTAAACACGTAATCAACGTAGCACTCAAGTCAATTTTGCGAGTCGGAACAATTTCCTGTTGCCGTTACCTCTCGGTCGCCCCGTCGCTGATGCATACGTACCCTCACCCAATCAATACCTTTTATTACATATTCGCAATCGAGGAGTTTGGATCTTAAGGCCTCCACGTTAGTCCACCGCGGGCCGGGAGTCGTTTACGACCTTTGTTAGCAGAGCTTCCACCACAACGGTATTATGTAATACGTTAAAAAGTCACTGTCCGATTCGCCCGCGGGTTCGAACCGGGTAACTTCTGGTTTGATGGCGCCGCTTCTAACCATTAAACCGCAATCGCTAAATTCAGTCCGGATTAGGTATGACTTGGGTATGTGTTGCTGGTCGATAACATTTCTCCGACGAATGGCAGGCGCTTTGCGTCTGAGATGTTTCGTAGTAATTTTGGTTCTGTACTTTAATCGCGAACACCTCGCCGCAAATGCGCATTTCGCCTGTTTTATTGTGACACGTTGACCTTCTTTGCGGCGTATTTTCGTCTTGCGATGCGCACGAGATACCGGAAATATCGTACGGAGGTCGTTTTGTAGATGAGGTGCGCTAAAAAAGACGAACCCTAATTTACAATCGGAGTTTCTTTCGGTACAAAGACGACACTATCTCCTACCGATCTGGTGCATCTGATAAGCTCCTAATATGACGATAGCTCGCTAGTGGTCAACGAGGTCACCTTATCTACGTGTATCATGTACTTGATATATCTTCATGACCTATTTTCTTGGACTACTATTTTACATATAGGAGTAGATATATGTATATATATACGTATATAAATTAAGATTTCCACGAAAAAAAAAAACCGGAAAACCACGATAAATGTGGGGCATTTGTACATTGGTAATTAGTATAAGTAACAATATCCCGATTAGTCCAATAGGTAACAGTCTATGGAGTTAAGAAAATATTTGTGGTCACTCTTCTGGTAGATTTTGTCGAATATTAATATATAAAAGGAATTGCATGTATTTACAAATTTTGAGGTTGTCACTAGTATTTGTTTGCAGTTTCTCCGATATTAACTCATACATTAAGATAAAAATTGACAAGTAAACTAACTAATGACCATTTGATAAACTAATTACGATATGTCTCTTGTGTAAACTCATTTATTGTAGGCGCCGTTAACAGATCATTAATAGATATCTGTTAAATCTGGAAGGATATTGAAATGTATGTTCATGAAGTAGTATAGTTTTAATTGAACGTCAATCACTTTTTGATTACAAATACCTATTGATGACTACATGACGACGTGCCGTTTGGTTTCGCTAGGGATACAAAATAATTTTTATTTTGCCCTAGGGAACCTGCTAGACGCAGGTATACATCGTTGGCCGCCAGGTGTTACAGTAGGTATTTGCTGCTGTTAAATTACATGTCTATCTTGTTACTTGCACGCGTAATTAAAGTGTTACATATACAGCTATTTATTACAATTAATTATGATGGAAGAAGTATTTGCAAATGGGCAGATAATCTACCTTAAACAGATGCATGTACATACGGTTGCTTACTACATATTTTTTCTAAAAGTAGTGGCTGAGGTACCGCCGAAACGGGAAGAGTAAAAATAACGAAACCAAAAAAATAACGGCTAATAATCATTACCGCATTATTAAAATTTTATACTCTGACAGTCTTGATTCTAGCACTACAGGATGTTCGACTTTTTTGTCTAATGACAAAGCACAGAAAAGCATAGACAATTTTTGGCAATAATGACATTTTTATTGTATTTTAATTTTTTTCTAGTAATACCGAATATGTTCGTAGGTATATGCCAAGCTAGATCACAAAACTATAATGATGTGGTGATATAATGAAACCCATTGTTTTATTACATCGTACTAAGTTAGTTCTGTACTGTCAATGTACTTCCAATATTGGCATAACACATTAAATAAATTCATAATATTGACTAAAATTAAAATAGTTATTTAAAGGACGCCATAAGTAATAAAACGAAATTGACATCGGAGTGATCTTCACAACAATATACCCAACTTTCAGCTCCAGACGGCCCTCTTCATTTTAATTCTATCTATTTGTTTCGCATTTGGACATTGGATAGAACGATAAAAACAACTTTTTAGGTGCGTTGCTGATTCTGTTCGTACACTTCGGCACAATGTTCGATATTCTTGGTTTTGGATTGGACATTTTTAAAAGTTTCGCTCGGAGACTTATTAAACCACGCGGGTGGGGTGTGCACAAGCGACTGCACGAGCGCTGTGGCGTGACGTCACACGTCAGCAGTGGGCGTGTGACAGCATTCTATTAATGAGTGCGTGCAGCGTCTCCGAAACTATTTTACGCATCTAAATAATTTTGGCACAACTTTTCTTTTGTCATAATGAAGAATACGGTGGGCCGATAAACCAAATTTGTTCTCAAATAACGTATCATTACAAAATTTTACCTCTCGCATAGGTGAGTTTGTAACTTTTTAAATTTATTGTAAAAGTCGAGGATTTTAGTCTTTGTAAGGGAAACATGTAACATTTCCATTAAAATATCCTTCGTAAGAAATAGGTTCTTAGAATATCGAAAATGTGATGGATTTCTAGACATATAGAAATTATTTGAATGCACAGTATTGTAAAATATATATTATATTTATATAAAAATGGAATATGAAAATTAGAGAAGATAAAAATTCTCAATGATTACTGTATGCATTATCTATGTCGTCTACAACTTTTTGGCACAGTTCACGTATAAACCTATTTCGCGTATTCCCGTGAGACGACACGTCTCGACGACGTTTATTCATCGCATTGCGTCTTCCAATTAACGACCGCTAAAAAGAGATTTACGGAACGAGGAAAACGACAATCCAGTTTTTATTTACGGTTCCTCCGAGAACAAAGACTTATAAAGTTTCCTTTGTTACAGGTTTCAGCGGATTTATCGGTCGCGGTGCGGCCTGGCCGCCGACTCGAAGGCGATAACATCTCGTCCGCGAAACACGGGTCTTTAGTCTTTGCGCAATTTTATCATTCCGGTGCCGCCTCTATCGCATACCGCGATTCGTAAACGCTTCAGTGCATCGTAAGCCGCCGCTGCCGTTGCGCGCACCGCGATCGACGTGCTAGCATGTAGTGGAGCCGATCGGTCGACGCGAAATTCTCCCCGCTACTACCGTTGAATTACGAAGAGTGCATCGTCGAATCGGTGATCCGACGACGACGGTGGAAGATGACGTCGCGGTCCAAGGAGAAGGTGGCGGCCGCTTTCCGCAAGCTGTTCCGGTCTCCGGAGAAGCTGAACAGGGACGGGGCGGGAGCCGGCGGTTCCCCGGCCAGGCGCGGCCTGCTGCGGAGGCATAGGTATGTGAATAAAAAATAATATTTGATAAATCCAAATGCGACAGATTTTTACAAATATTTTATTAAAAATATAATTTTTAATGTGATATATATTGTAAGAGTTAATTCTTACTGACTAAAAACGAGAATGCGAATCGTAAATCGCAAAATATAGTTTATAAATTAAATTATGTTGTTTCATAGGTACTTACCTACCTTTTTGCTGTTAAAGTAAAAATTACTTGGAAATACATTTATAGAGGGTAATGTAATTTCGATTGCTCTCTATTTTCTAAATTAGAATTTGGGATTTTGTAAATTATAAAACAATGGTTTAAGGCTTAATTTATTGCGTATTTCAAATTTTTATGAAATTCTAGAAAAATCCTCGAAAAAATTGCACTGACCAGTAATTTTATATTCCAATGAAATACTTGTATAATTTACGCACAGAACTGTAAACAAGAATATTAAATTTTAGCAGAGAATCGTATAATATTAATACAAAATGACACTTTTAACTAATGTCAGAAAAATTAGAAGTCAAAAAAATAACTTTAACAATTATGCACTAACTTACATCTATAATACTAGGTATCAAACATCTGTACTTAACACATAGTCGAGATCTCGTTACTAATCTCATTGGTACTACACGCAATTAATATTAATACGGAGGATTGCGACAAAACAACTTCCTAAACGCCGTCGTGAACTAAATATAGACAGACGGACGCGAGACCTTTAGGGTCTTCTACGTATTGTATATGCATAGGGTTATGGAATCGTAAAGAATACAAAAGGTTTAATTCCAGTTTAACGTTACGTATAACTTGTAGCTACGGGCCATCCATAAATTACATCACACGAATTTTATGATTTTTTGATCCACCCCCAGGGCTCTGGTGCGATATCACATAATTAGCAAGAAAATATTATTGAGTTGTAACAGCACTACCAAAATGAATTATGTATTTCTATTTATAATATTTATTTATAAAATCGACAGTAAACCAACAAAAAATTAAAGTTCTTTTGTTAAAGTTGAAATGTAGAGTTTTAATATTTTAGATTCCCATGTGCAACGTCACGAAACTTATGACTGTACCCGCTTCTTGTTACATTTTGTTAACCCCCTCCCGCCCTTGACGTTTGACATAATTTTTGGATACCTCTTATGCGTTAAAAAAAACCTGGCAAGTGCTGATAGGACTTGCAACCTGAGTTACATACAAATTTAATTATGTATGTCTATGTTACATGCGTCAAGCGACTCGATGATTTTTGTCTGTTTCGATACCGACACCGATGAGATATTGGTGTCGCAAATTCCAAAACTTATGTTTTTTTCACAAAAATTCACATTTTCTTAAAAGTATCCAAATTTTTAAAAATCTTAAGTTTTCATAGCGCGAAGTTAAAAAATGTTCTCTCTTACATGGGTCTACATTACGGTTCACACTCCAATGCCCGAATGTGATTGCAAAAAAAAAATTAAATAGTAGGTGTTACTACAAAATAACTACTTTCAGATTTTTCCTTTAGTTAGGCTGTGAGACCTTATTTGTTACCAAATTTCATGCCTCTAGGTCATTTGAAAGTATCCTATAGGTTTTGATTTACTTGCGACTTTGAATATATAAGACATAAATGCCCGTATTTTGGCCGTTTTTTTTATTGTTTTGATTTAGAAGCTTAATTTTTTTAGATTTACAGTACCCTAAAATGAAAAAGATTTTTAATAACTTGTATTAATTTATATACTATATGAAAATTTAGAATCAATTTACTTATAGTGTGATGAACTATAGGCGAAAATTTTCCATAAAAACGTCATGAGCCTGTAAAATCGTAATATGAAATTACAGCCGTATACCCTACAAGCTCTTGAGTTTATTTTTAATGTATTATTAAATGTATTATTTTTATGAGCGAATGAAACAATCGGAGATATATAATGTACCGGAGATATACAATTACCGGTACATTTTGATAAAAGATAGAATTTTAACGACTACATAGAACGGTTTAAAAATAATGTGTTTACCGTTTGGCAAAGAGTTAAAGTTAGTAATGTGATGTATTTCCGTATTAATGTTAAATATTGTTGTTGAACCGATCGGTATTAAAAAAAAACTGGCCAAGAGCATGTCGGACCGTGCTCATTATAGGGTTCCGAAGCCATTATTGCAAAAAAATGCATTACAGATGAAAAAAGTACGTCGTTACACTTTTTCCACACAAAACAGTTTTAAGCACTTTAGTCACTCATAACTAGAAAAACAAGTAGGTATTCGACTATTACTATTAAATTAGTGTATACGAAAATGCATCACCAATCTTCGTGGCACTTACGTCTATTTGTTGAGAAGCGCAGTTTTTCGGTAATAACTTAAAACAGTATACCTGATCATGTTACAATAATTTTCATTGAAAGTATTTATTAAGCATTACCTTCGTCATTATTTCAAGTTTTCTTGGAAATACGGTTTAAAAAATAAAAGGGGGGGGCACAATTTCTACTATTTTCGGAGCGATTATTTCGGAAATAATTCAACATAATCAGAAAATTGCTTAGAAACCTTAAACTGTTTTTAAAATAACTGTCGAAATGTGTGCCACACGTTGATGTTCGCTGAAAAAAATTTTTTTCAGCTTCTGTTACATGTATGGAGTGCCGCCCATAGAAATATTTGTTTTTGTTTATTAATTAACAAAATAAGTAGCGGCTTATACAAGACATCTATACTATAAATTTCATCAATATACGTTTTGCAGTTTTTGAACAAAACGCCTATGACATACGGACGGACGGACAGACATAACGAAACTATAAGCGTCCCGTTTTTGCCATTTTGGCTCGAAACCCTAAAAAATGATAAATCATCGTTTATGTATGAGCACGATGAAATGATGTTATGATTTTGAAAATCCCAGTTCAAAATTTTTAAAAATAATATAGCGAATTAAGTTTATCGTCATATTTAAAAATGATTTTACGAATAATTGAATTTAATTATTTAATCAATAAATATTATTTACGAGAGGTTATAATTATCTTGTAAGAGGTTAACAAAGATAAACGTTATGTAAGAGTTTTATTGTACTTACCTACTTATTTAAGTATGTAATCTCACTGCGTTGTACGTCGTACTGTGGAGAAATCTCGTCACACGATCTTTGTACAAGCATTTACAAACTGTAAACCTAAATGTCGTAACCACGGCGAGGAGTCACCACGGCCACGGCTTTACGAATAAGGTCACAGCGTTTAAATATGACTGTAGGCATTCGATGTCGCCATATGCTATTATTAAACTGTATTGATTGTGAATTATGAAGGATAATACGCAGTTCGCGATCTATAGCTCTGTGTCGCCGCAAATATCCGCCGGTGAATGTGGAGAAAATTACGTGTATCGTGTCACGTAGGTACCTATCCGATCGGCTCGTGGACGCGCATGGCCGTGTCTATGAAAGTATGTAAACGTACCTGGCGCGAGCGCGTCTGTGGCGACACCGCGACGGCGACGTCGACGAAGAAATCGACGGCGTCAATCGGAGAACGTTCTCGGAACTTGCGTCCGTAAACGTCGTTATCAATCGTTCTAAATCTAAAACATAGCTGTCCATACGTTAGATGTCAAATCTTACGTTTAATTTAGTGATTAAAGTTTTTGTTTTGTATCATATAATTCGGCGTAATATTGGTGTTGGACACGATATAGCAAGAGAGGAAAAATACGATTTATTTGCCAGAAATACATTAAAGTATTATAAAGAAATAAAAGGAAACGTTTCATGAGGTTTAGCACCCTGGGCTAGGTCGTTCTAGAACATATTAAAATATACAATCCTGAAATTTTGTGTTTTGGAAAATTAATAAGAATTCCCACAATTTGGTGTTGTTTTTCAAAACTGCAGAAAATATATTCTGAGTTCAGCAATTGCAACACACTTAAATCAATACGTCGAATAAAAGGACATGCATACAAAGTACAACATTGAAAAGAAATTGTGAGAGGACAATATGCACGAAAGCGCACTACCACATTACGTCGTGATTGACATTTATCAACCGTCAACATACGCGTATTTCTAGAACGTTATTTTTGTATGATAATTTATAATAGACGAGTACCGGTAAAGTCTTATTATTTTTTAAATGTAATTTAAATTTAGGCTAATAATTAGTATCTCTATGTACCATTAATCGAATTAATTCTATTAGCATAGAACACTAGTAGGTAACGATTGTGAAGAAATTAATAAAAAGCTACCTCACCAGAACATCGACATGCGCCGGCATACTTGTCTCATACCTATTTGATCATATAAGAAGCATCCAAAGAATTAGACAAAATATAACTTTTAAGTATACCGATTGTATGTTGTTTTTTCTTGTAAATTGTGAAACTTGTTGAATCGAGATAAAAAATAAATAAAATTTTCTTAATTTCTCCTAGAATCCTATTTTTGGCAATTTTCGATAAAATGCACGAACATCTGATCCAACATAACGACTTTGTACTTACAATTATGTCGTCATGACGATTTCAGAATTACGGAACCACTCAAAAAAACATAATGTACTGTGATCGAAAGGAACAAATCGATCATTATTAAAGACGAAACGAACTCTACATCCATGAGGGTGGAGTCGCGGGCGAAAGTCTGTATAATATATCCTCGCTCCTGTGAATAACGTAACTCACGGCATATTCGTAACCTCGTCAATTATCAGCGACCGGCTGCAGCGGCCGATAGCGGCGTGCATAACGCCGGACCGTCGTCGGTCGCGTCGTAACAATGGCGGGCCGTTAAAGTCAAACGACAGAGGTCGCGGCGCGCGTAAAAGCGGTTAGTTTTGTTTTTAAACTACGCACGGGCGGAGTAAACACTGCAAGTCGATACGACACCTCACGGGTTGGAGCGTGATACAAATTTATTTTAAATTTGAATTAAAATCCCTGTCACTAGATGTTTTTATCAGACGAACCATCTTAATAAACAATTTGTATAAAGGTCGCGCATAACACGGTTTGGTCTGCTGGAGAGCAAAGAGCTAAGTTGGGATGTACTACTGTAGGGTTTCGAAAATCTATGAAATATGTATAAAAATGAATAATTGTAGGTATTTGCATGAAGTGATTTTCGTTTTTATCGATTTTCGCTACTAGAAAACAGCACAAAATTAAAGTCAAAAAAAAAATACGCTCCACCCTTTGTTGTACAAGGTCAAAATTGAATACTTATCATTTGACATAAGTACGTTATGAAACGATTGTTAAAATTAGATGAAGTACATAATTTACCTTTAAACAATTCAATAAGAAATTAATGTAACCAATTCGTGGAACACACGAATCTATTCATGGAACTTTAGATATATTTTAGGGTTCCGAAGTCAAAATGTCAAAAGCGGAACCCTGATAGTGTCGTCTTGTCCGTCCGTATGTATGTCACAGGCGTTTTATTAAAAAACTACAAGGATATACATTCTAAAATTTGAAGTACAGGTGTCTTGTATAAGCCGCTACCTAAGTTGGGAGTTAAATAACAAAAATAAATATTTCTAATGGGGGCACTTCATACGTGCAAGAGAAGCTGAAAAAAAATTTTTTTTCATCAAACATCAACATGTGCCACATATTCCGATAGTTCTTTTAAAAACCTTTATGGTTTATATGCAATTTTATTTATCAAATACTGAATTGAATTGATAGACTATTTTCGGATATAATCGCTGCGTAAGTAGCATAATGTGTCTCTCTGTGTGTAAATACTTTTTTATAGTATAATATATAAATATATGGTTTTTTGACTTATTGTGGAAAATTTGCACTTTTCAAAAATAGGACGTAAGTGCCAAGAAACTTTTTGCTGGTGCACTTTTTCACGTCGTATTTTCAAATTATGAAAGTGTAAAAGTGTTTTAATTGTGTAAAATAACGTGACTATAGTGTTTATATTTACTCTGTGCGGGAAACATGAAAAAAAAAGTGTAAAAACGTACTTTTTTTCATCTGTAGTGCATTTCTTTGTAATATATGGCAATATTTAACATGAAAATTCAATTCGAATCGTGGGTGTGAACAAGATTACTTTATTATATATTTTTGTTGATGCACAGGAGAATATTCACGCAAATCCCAAAATTGTGAAATGTCTTTATATGACATTTATTTTCGTTAAATTCATTCAATACATACCACAAATAAGAATCAGTTGAAAGGTATATTGTGACAACACTAATTAAATTAGAATAATAGTATCAATTATGTCTATTTACATTGCGTTTACTACAATGACAAATTTAGGCTACAATATAATATCGTGAAGGAGTTACCAATAAAATGTTGTATAAAAATCTCACTTATTTAAATAAATATCAATATAACTTAGCTAGCTATAGGCGTAGAAAAACCTCGTCACCTGTGCCTCAAAAGATGTGTTAACACAATTTTCAGACGTTATATAAAGTTCCCTCGACAAGGGTTAGTCAATTAGGTATAACTTTTAAAAACATTTTAATATTACTTTAGTTACCAATACCTTCGTAGAGGGACCCGTGACCAGCACTGGGACACGTAGAGATTGTACGTTCTATAAATATAATATCAGCTATCTATCAATCACAATAGAACGCTGAAATATAACTAAACGCATATAAAAAAAAGTATTTAAAATAAATATCCTAGATATAGATATCCTAGAATAAATATCCTATCCTAAAATATCCTAGATCTAAAAGTATTTGAAAAAAAAAAGAAATTGAACACAGTTCTAAAGCTTTGAGTCCACATGTTTGTCTAAGATTGTTAAACAAAGAATTTTACTGTTTTGAGAAAATAAAAATATATATTAATTAATTAATATATTAATGGTTCTTAGTGGTTAGAAAATTGGCCTTAGATACAGAAGGCGCGAGTTCAAACCCAGGGCTGCGCAATTTGCTTTTCTAACTCGTGTAGAGACCACGGATTATTGTTCACTTCTAACAGTTAAGGGAAATATCAACGCCAAACTTCGGCAAAGCAGAATACTCAACGACATGTTGAATATTCATCTTGGATATGTATGACTACGCCTTAATGCCCTTTTGCTTGTACCCTGTACTTAGATATTGTATTGATTGTGCAAATATAATAGTTTAAGGATGTATATAAGTGGACTGTCGTGAAAATGAATATGTTCTGTCTGTAAAATATAATCAGAAACTTTAGATATAAATATTTTTGTAATTAAATGTATATTTATCTACTAGCTTCCGTCCGCAGCTCCGTCCGCGTGGAAATAGAATGAATTGTATCGATTGATTGCGCTCTCATGATCCCGATCGCTGTCCCGTGATCGATTCTGATCCGGGATCCTGCTGTCAAAACACAAAAATTTAAAAAACTATTTTTTGGCCATAAGTACAACGTATAACAATTCAAACAATTGTTTGCTTTTTTTAAAAATATTTGACGTACAGGTGCGGCTCGTTTACAATAGGGTATTTGACACTTTTTTGAAAAGTATGTCAAAATATTTAAAACATAGCCATTTTTCACTAGATTTTTTTATTTTATCAAAATACGTTCGTTAAGTAGTCCTAAAACACCTTTCAAATTTTAATCACTTTAAATTCCCGCGGAAAGGCTGGCCGCCGTGTTATTTCGGTATGACGTCACTATCGAGTAAACAAACAAAACGTCAAATCTAAGGTTAGATTAATTAACTTAAATTCGCGTTTTTTGCCATATCTTGCGCTATTAAACGACACGAATCGTTATCATTACTGTTTATTGACGAATTGTAAAAGTTCTAGTGTTAAAACCCCTGGAAAATTGTTTATCAAAGTGCCAAATGACATCGAAATGAGAACTGTTTGGTTAGAACTCGCAAGACGAGATCCGAAATCATTTTCTACGAAAAGCGATCTGTACTTATGTGAGGATCACTTTAATGTAAGTGTAAATACTTCTATCTATATATTTACAAATATAAATCTAACACCATCTCTATCATAATCATAACCTAACAATAATGTATCACACGTTAGTCGTACTTTGTTTTGTTTAGTCGATAGTGACGTCACACTTGACATAATCATGGCGGATAGCGTTTTTGGCCACGTGATATACAGATTAAAAAAGTACGAATTTAAACTTAAAATAATAAATGGAAATCATGATTTCTTGATCGGAAATCAATATATTCCTGTTTCCCATTCAATAAGTTATCATAATTACATACTTTCACATTTTTTTGTTTATGATGGCAACAACCCTATTGTACTATATGTATGTACTATCTCGTGCCCCCGGCTTCGCCCATGTAGATTATATGTGATGATAGATGAAAATTTTTTGAATAGCATCAGTGAGCCAAAAATCAAGTCAATCCGACTTATAGTTTCGGAGATCTCGTGATGAGTCAATCAATCAATCAGTCAGTCAGTGGTATAATATTTCGCTTATATATGTATATATAATGTGCTTTTCTTCGGCGGCGCATCACTCAAAAACTGATATACGTATCGGCATATGACCATCTGCATTCGGTACAGAATTGTCGTAGATGGTTATAAGCTATTCATAATATAATAAATTTAAAAGTATGTTTGCATGTATGTTTTTCAAAAGCTAACGGCCGGACGGATTGTTATTGTTACTTGATCATACGACGCGGAATCGTTTGTAGCTGTTATAGGCTATTTCGTAATACAAAAATGTAAAAGTACGTTTGTTTGGATGTTCATCATACGCTGAAGGAGTATGATTGGGATTTTAACCAATCGACGCGAAATCGTTTGAAGATAGCTAAGTGTTCTGTATTGGAATCGAAAGCTGGACGGAGACCGGATCCGGCAGTTTACCCAGAATTGACACCGAGAACAAGACCATGACCATTTGATTAATAGAAAAATCGGCCGATATAGAAAATGAAGAAATTCATTCTATGCCTATGGGAGCAAAACCGGGATCATATATAAATAATTAAAAAAAAAAAACTGCTAAATTTAAATTTACGCTCAGCAAGCGGGCGGGGCCACTAGTGTATAGATTAAATCATATATTCGTTGTACCTACCTATTCATACGACACAATTATCGTTGTTACCTCACTATCCATGCACGGTTGTAGTACTCAGCGTCTATGGTATAACTCGGGAAAACTGCCGCTCTGAATCGCCTGCGAACGATGTAATGCGCAGGATCAGCGCTCCCCGACCCTCACTTCATCTCCCCCCGCTTTCCTATTTTTCGCCATTGCGACGCTTTCGTGACAAACTTCATAACGGCAGAGTTTCGTACTTGTACTGTACCTGATGCAATTTGCTGATACGTAAAATGCTGAATTGCAAAAAAAAACATGCATTCGCATTTTTTTATTAGCCAATGGATTTATCTATACATACTGTTAAATAAAGCTAAGAGCTTGTTTCTTTTTTTATCTAACGTTCTAATCTCTGGAACTACTAGTTGTATTTAGAAAAATCTTTTGAATTTGATAGCCCAATTCTAGAGGAAGGCTGTAAGCTATCTTAGTACTTTGTTTTTTGTTTGTTTATTTGAACGCGCTAATCTCTGGAACTATCAGTCAAATTTTATTGTTTTTTTATGTTTCATAGTGTATTTATTGTGGAAAATTATAAGCTATTTAACATTACACTACAGCATTTAAGAGGCGAATAGACTGGACGAAATTGGACGATAAACAAACTGTTAGATCTGTGAGTGGACAGAAGCCTCTATGTTTACATTATGTTAAATTAAGTTATGGCGAACGTTTTTGAGATCTAGAAGATGGTATTTAACCGATATTATAAACGGGAAATTTTGGATTTTGTTACTCAATCTGAAAGGAATTAGCTCAAACTTTACAGTAATATAGCTTATATATCAAAATAAGATATAGGCTAGAATATACTAATACTTGCTCGCAGCTTCGCTCGCGCGATAGTAATACGAATTCTTTACATGTGCCGATTGGTTTAAGCGAGCAGTGTTTAAGAGAGGGTCAAGTTCAACATCGATCCAGGATCAGAATCGGGAGCAGGGCTAGGATCAGGATCAAAAGCGCAAGCGAGATAGTTTCATAGCAAAAAAAATAATCGGCAGTGAGCCAGTTTTCGGTGTAAGAGGGCGGCATCGAATTGAAAAAAGAATCGAAATCTAAATCGAGACCGAAATCGAGATCAAAAGCGGGACTAGGATCGGAATCGAAAGTGTGACCGAGATCGGGATCATGGTTGATCGTTCGCAGTCGATATAAAACATGAGAGAACCGGCCTCGGTGGCGACGGATGCAATCGGACCGAATCCACTCCATTGAACTAACAGGAAACCGAGCGTAATATTGCAACCGCGTGGTTCTACGAATCAAAAAACAAAGCGTTGTTTACCGAACGACGGCATAAGGCGCACATCGACTCGCCCACGATGTGTGCGCACGCGCCGGCAGCTGAACAATGAAGTGAAATTACAAACCCTACCCTACGCCACGACGGCCGGTGGCGCAAAATATCGAGCGTAACGCTCGTTGGAGTTCATTTTTTTTGTCCATTTGAAAACATCATAAGGGAGTCATGACGAAAAGTTAATAACATTGAAACGAAATGTAAACGATTCCATCTGGTAACCAGATGAGTCATCTCACGTAACTACCTACAGTCTATCGAAATGGACTTGACTAAGATGAAATCGAAAACAAACAATAACAGTTAAGAAGTTTAGGTAAGAAGATTTCAATATATCAAACGCCTAGTATAAATCATTGCATAAATAGAAAATTTGTATGAAATGCAATTTTTTCAATCAATATTTTTATTTGTAATGTTTTTTTTATTTTCGGTAAGATTTAAATACAATTCAAGCAATAAAATAATTAAGCTGTGTTTATATATCATAATGTGAAATATTTTACAAACAAAAGTATTTAAAAATATACCTATCGTTAACCTGTCAAGATTAAAAAGATTTTTTTAATACATGTTTCCGTATTTTTCTTTTATTATTTTATAAAGGGCTAGTTATTATTACTAATGAATATTTTTTAATCGATTTCATATTTACTTCGACGACAAAACTAAAAGGTAAAATGGCATAAAGCAAGCAGAATGACGTATAAAAGTTGCTGTGCATTGCATTAACTCTACTAACTGCATTAACTCTAGTTCGTTTCACAGCACGGCGTTTTTAGCTTTCACCGCTCGGTTCTATATTTAGAAGTATTGCCATATTGAGCATAGACATGTGACATTTCACGCCTCGACGGGTAGTTGTTTATCGCTTTTATGTCATCAAAGACGATTGAAATTGTTGACTTGGAATACTACCCTTCTAGACACGTTTATGGCCATCGCCCAAAGGGGTAGGCAGAATCAATAGAATTTGAATTGGCTGCGATCTTTACATACCTTTTCTTGCTCCGTTAACATTTCGTTTAGAACAAATGTCGATTAATCTTATGTTAGCTCATCTATTTCGCGTACAAGAATTTTAATTCTTCATTAATACACTACTTATTCAGTCTAGATAAATTGTTCTAGGTCGACCCTTCCATCACACCAGCGTCAGGTTATATCGGCCAGTCGTACGCGGGATGGGCTTCCCACAATCCTATTACAGACTGAATCTTTGAGCCCTTCACGCTGGTCCAGTATGGCGGTTGAACGACTGTCCCGGGAACGACGCGACAGCCTCTTTGAAAGCAACGCGCTCACAATTACCCATCACGACACATATTCATTTTACAGATTTACTTTATCGATCTTCTACTCTAGTCACATCTTTCAAATCATACAGTTCGTACACATCACTATTCGTTCATCTTTTATACTTAATGACAACAGATAACACTCAGGCATCTTATGTCCACCATCGATATATTAAAAGTCGTATATCGATGATATCCTCTACTTTAATTTAACTTTCATAATGCGTTGGTGTTGGTTCATAATTTGTTACCGTTGGCGCAGGTTACTTTACATTTGGACTTTGAACGCTTCAAAAACAAGTGAGAAACTGACACGGGATGGTACAGTGCAAACTTACACACACTCAAACAGCCGCGTCGCCAAGCGCGACTTCGTATAGGTGTTTGTATATTTGAAGATGTGTCTGGTGCCGGTTATAGTCTTGCTTACATTCATTTACATAACTATTTTCTGAACATGTTCAATAATTTAGCTAACCATAGCTCAACTAAATATGTCGGCTCGCATGCCGATGGCGCAAGAATCGCTCAATCGTTGATGTACAGATTGCAATTGACGAGTGACTTGTTCATTCTTATAGTGAAATTTTAATTTGAAAGTATTTATAGAGTGACCATTACGAAATTTTTTTCTTACGTTGTAAGTTAGGGATTTAAAATGGATCATAATATTTTTATTTGGCCCTTCTCTGGCATCTTAATGCGATGATCTCTTTAAACCATAAACTTGGCGTAAGTATCCATTACAAATAGAATTACTAATGCCAAAACGGTTTGATAATAACTTTATTTTTAACAACACTAGCAGCACTGCAGATAGAATGACATTCGATCTTTTTTTTTAATTAATATAACAAATTTTTAACCAATATGAGCCAGATGAAAATGTATATACATCCAGATCGATAAAAATATAGAAATGATCCAAGTAAATGACGCCGCTTTCTCGCTGTGGTGATTGTGAGACATCCGCGATCCTGACGTGAAACATTGTTTCACGTCAGGGGCTAGTATAGAACTAAAAGTTTGTCGAGCTAGACAAATTTTTAGTTCTTATATAGTTTCAATATGATATCAAAAATTATCATATATAATTTAATTTTTATATCATATACACATTCAATTTGATGTCATAAATCATATATTCGTCCTGCTTAAAATTATGTAATAAAAAAAATATATAACATTTTTAAATATGTTCCAATGGTAAATTGTTTATTTTATCTGAAATGTCAATTTTACAACGATGTTACTTTGTTTGCATAAATACTGTCGAATTGAAATAGTATAGTCTATTCATAAGTTTTTATATCCTTATTTGACATTTCTATGTTTCTTAAAATAGAAAACAGTCGTGTATGTCTCGTTTATTTTAATGCTTGCGTTGGAATCCCTATAATAAAATCTAAGTATAATAAACTTTATAGACTGCAGTAAATATTATTTTTTAAACCATGCAAGGAAATTAAGATGAGATGTGATATTTAAAAACATCAGGCTGCTGTGTATTTCGTGTTCTATCAACCCAAAAGGTTGATACATTCTCGGTGAAGTAAACACGCCATTGCACTATAATGTCGGCAAGTAAATTTTGAAAATTTGTATTTATGGAAAAAATGTATCTTTACACTATTAAAATCATTAGGAAAGTCATAAATTGTGTACAATCTCATTTCCAACCTCAACTCCGAAATATATTTTCGTGATATATTTATATAGTTGAACTGGGTAAACTAAATATAAAGAAAAAGTCTAGTAATCTTGGATCTACTTAAAATGCAATGGAAATGCAAATTTTATGAATTTAGCAACTTATAGAGGGATAGAATCATAGTCAAAATGATGGACTGTGTTTTTATACAACCTAACTGTTGTTTGTAAAGTTAGTGACAGACAAAAATATAACAAATTAACGGTCGTTAATGTCATACTTTTTATTAACGATCGTTATTTTATTATTTTAACATAAGTAGGTATACTGATTTTCATTAATTATCACCGTCATCAAATTTATAAAGAGCCGTAAAATGGTATGAAGCACACAGCAACTCCGTCAATCTCTTTAGATATATCATTCTAAAATATACATACGTATAGCTATACAAAGAGTTTGGGTAAATCAAATAAAAAAGTCAACGTCCGAGGGCGCTGGACTCGCTCCAATACTATCGCAAATGTCGGGCTAATAATTTCATTTGCATAACAACACATATTTTGTTTACTCTCGAAGATTATTGAAATTCTCTCTCATTTGGAAATTTGAAGAAATAGTATAACCAAATATTTTATCTAATTATCAAACACAAACAAGGATAATGAAGTAAGTGTTTGTCAATCGATATATATATACACATGTATGTATGTATTAGATCGTAGGAAAAGTTTTTCGTATTTTATAAGTAAAAAGTTGCGTGAAATCTCATTGCTTGTGCTGGTTGTATCTGGCTAGTTTTGATACCATTAAATAGATTACATTTTCAAAAAAGAAAAATAAAAAGTATAAACGGTGTCCCGCCATTTTTCTTTTGTTTTCCTGTCCACCAAAATGAAGGAATCTAACGTAGGAATTCGATACATTTTGAAGTTTTATTACAAAAAAAAAAAGGAAAATACGACATAAGCCGCACAAAAATTTGTGACGTTTCTGAATCTAATGCAGTTTCGGTAAGAATAGCGCAATAGTGATTCAATCATTTCAAGTCGGGTAGTTTTGATGAACCTCGCTCTGGTCGACCTGTTATGGATAAAGTTGATACCATTTTGAAAAAAGAAAACCAAGATTGGCATATTAATTCTTATGACGGAGCTGAAGAGCTGGGAATTGACCACAAAACAGTTATGATAAATTTAAAAAAAAAGCTGGATATTTGGGTCCCACACGAGCTCACTGAAATAAATCCACTGAATCGTGTACTCATTTGCCATTCTCTATTCAAACATAATGAAAACGAAACGTTTTTGGAAAAAATTAATTACTGGCGATGAAAAATGGACGACGAGAATATACGAAATAGATTATGTCCAAAAGGCAAGCAAGCTCCACAGACTATAGCGAAACCCGAATTAGCTGCAATAAGTTGATGCTATGTGTATGGTGGGATTGAAAGGGCATTATTCATTATGATCTTTTATCCCTGAGCAAAACTATCAATTTGGATCTCAACAGCTGATGCGACTTGAGCAAAACGTAGATATAAAACGACCGGAATTGATCAAGAGAAAGGGTGTGGTTTTTCATCTAATATCAACAGATATTAAGATAGTTTGGTTGGAAAGTGTTAATGCATCCACCATATAGCCCTGAACTTATACTCTCAGATTTTCACTTGTTTCGGTCTCTTCAAAATTATTTAGGTAGTGTTAGGTTATCATCACAGAGGACTTTCAAAACTACTTGTCACAGTTTTTTGATTACAAGTCCCAAAATTTTTACAGCAATGGGATCATGTCACTACCTACAAAATGGCAACAAGTTGCTGAACGCCACGCCACACACATCTTTAGCCAGTCAGCAAGTATTGGCACTCTTTGGTTGAGAAGTGTTAATGCATCCACCATATAGCCCTGAATTTGTACTCTCAGATTTTCACTTGTTTCGGTATCTTCAAAATTATTTAGGTAGTGTTAGGTTATCATCAGAGAGGACTTTCAAAACTACTTGTCACAGTTTTTTGATTACAAGTCCCAAAATTTTTACAGCAATGGGATCATGTCACTACCTACAAAATGGCAACAAGTTGCTGAACGCCACGCCACACACATCTTTAGCCAGTCAGCAAGTATTGACACTCTTTGGTTGAGAAGTGTTAATGCATCCACCATATAGCCCTGAACTTGTACTCTCAGATTTTCACTTGTTTCGGTCCTTCAAAATTATTTAGGTAGTGTCAGGTTATCATCAGAGAGGACTTCAAAACTACTTGTCACAGTTTTTGATTACAAGTCCCAAAATTTTTACAGCAATGGGATCATGTCACTACCTACAAAATGGCAAAAGTTGCTGAACGCCACGCCACACACATCTTTAGCCAGTCAGCAAGTATTGACTCTTTGGTTGAGAAGTGTTAATGCTTCCACCATATAGCCCTGAATTTGTACTCTCAGATTTTCACTTGTTTCGGTATCTTCAAAATTATTTAGGTAGTGTTAGGTTATCATCAGAGAGGACTTTCAAAACTACTTGTCACAGTTTTTTGATTACAAGTCCCAAAATTTTTACAGCAATGGGATCATGTCACTACCTACAAAAAGGCAACAAGTTGCTGAACGCCACGACACACACATCTTTAGCCAGTCAGCAAGTATTGACACTCTTTGGTTGAGAAGTGTTAATGCATCCACCATATAGCCCTGAACTTGTACTCTCAGATTTTCACCTGTTTTGGTCTCTTCAGAATTCTTTAGGTAGTGTTAGGTTAACATTTAACCAGAACTGTTAAAACTGCTTGTGGCAGTTTTTTGATCAGAAAAAATTTCACAGCAATAGAATTATGTCACTACCTACAAAATGGCGACAAATTGTTGAACAAAATGGTATATATGTATTATAATTAAATGTAAATAAAATATAATAAAAAATTTTCTTGAATTTGTATATAGAATATGAAAAACTTTTTCCCTTACGTAATATGTAAGCCACAAAGTTGCGTGCATGTTGATTTATGACATTCTATATAGAGTGAAAGCCTGTTGCCAGATTTCGATAATTTTGACATTAGTAAATTTGGTTTGAACTAGAAAATATCATCAAAGGTATGATGATAATCAAATTTTGGAACGACGGTCACTGGGACACCATTTTTAATTTCGAAAAAAAAAGAAATTCAATAAATCTTATCGATTGACATATCACGTTCAGGTTTCTAATATTGGTACAAACTGTAAATAGTTACTCATTTTGTATTCACGAGGTTTCAAATATTTAGTATTTCAAAATATATTTCATTAATTTTAGACAAAAAAAAAGTTAAGGTATTGAACCTTATGAAACCTATGCAAAATATTTCTCTGTTTTTTTTTCATAAAATCAATATAGTTGTGATTCGATGCAACAGCTTCATACTGTTGAGATTAGCAAAGAGATGGCATGATAGGTATAGTAGAATTTAAAGTCCTAAATCATTTCCAATGTATAAATTTAAGAACTACCACATGAAAAAGGCGCAACATAATAAAAATGAATACGATAAAATGAAACTTAGACTTTATATAGATGAATTCAGCAGAGGTGTACTACATCTACTATAACTATAGTGTTATATATATTCTGAGGTAAAAGCATATAGTGCTTCGAAGTTTTTTATTCTACGAACACCGGTGAACCGATATAAATCATAAACCACAATTTCAATTTTGACATGATTAAAAAAAATTGCTAACGAAACGTTTCTCTATTCTATACAGATCGTATTCTGTTCACGATTAGACCGCGATGTGCACTTTCCTGTACGCAGAATCAAAACGTATTAACATCTCTGCGTAGACGTCGTTTGCGATTCCCGCGTCGCGTCTTTGCGTCTCGACCGTGGCAGTGGGAATGTTAATATTGCGACAGACGTATTGCCAGAGCGCGATAAATGGGAGCCGGACTCAAATATTCTCTCGTTTTTTATTTCTGACGGACACGCGTGCGAGTTGTTAATTTTCGTATCTCAAAGGTTCAAATAAATAAATGCAAACAAAAAATAAAGTTTTCCAAAACAAGAAGAAGAGAGAAAAGCATTCGTATAAATTACCGCAAAGTGTTTTTCTTTTTATTAATGTTCAGTGAATCAAAAATTAGAAAAATAATCAAATCGAAGAACGCTCCAAATATTTGCACATCTTTGAAAATATCTAAATTTTAGCATTGTGATTCCTGCTGTCTCACATTAACTTAGAACCACGCGTTACATTAGTTCAGGGAAAAAGTTTTTTCGAATGTTATATACAAATTCAATATAAATTTTCATCATTTTATTTGCAATTAATTATAATATATATATATATATATAATACCATTTTGTTCAACAACTTAATGCCATTTTATAAGTAGTGACATAATCCCATTTCTGTACTAACTTCTGATCAAAAAACTGCGACAAGTAGTTTTGACAGACCTTTCTTGATGTTAACCTGACGCTAC
>BGZK01002792.1:0-41863 GCA_005406025.1 Eumeta japonica
TACAATTGGAACGATCAAGATAAGTAATATCAATGAAAATTGCTGACCTGCAAAAAGAATACTTCCAACACGGCATACACAACTAAATACAAAAACATTGTGAACACATGCTATATAGTATATTAGAATCATAGTACCTTTAACGATAATCCAGTAGCTGAACTTCGTTTGCTTCTTTACTTTGTTACTATAACATAAAACCTGAAACATAACAAACGGCTATATTTACAACGAAACGCGAATGCAAAGGGAAATAAATAGGTTCGATAAAAATATACTCACTTTATATATTGTGGTCGGGCATTGCTTTTGTGTATTGGTGTTTTGGATCATCTTCTCCTATCTTTGCTGTTGGTTATTTCTTTAGCGATAACAACTATTTGTCTTAAAACCGCCGTGCTTGTCAAAAACGAGGTGTGCTCCCTCTTCGAACATTGGGCGCTAACTGTCATCCGAGCTATGGACAGTGTTCCCAACTCTCAAAAATTTATCTCCCTAAAGCCTCAATCAAAAACCCCTAAAATCCCCACAATTATTAAGGATTCCCCCTATAAAAAATTTTATTATTTATAAAATAAACAACTCACTACTTTTAAAATGAATAATGGATGAAAAATAGTTAATAAGTAATAAAATATCATTAATTAATAAATTTCAAACAATAAATAAATAATTTCACCTTGACCTTACTTACATTTTTTTTTCTTTTAAAATATATGTAAGTATGAATTATATTTCTGATATTTTGGTGGTGAGTACCCAAATGATTGACATTTCAAAATATGCAAATATGATTTGTGTGCTGTACGTCAAATCACAATAAAAATATATATCTAAAAACTGTCCTAGGTACAACAGGTTCCCCTAATTGTCGTTAACATAAACGCAGCTTTTTCTGTACTCTCGATAATAAACATCTCTATACTCTGTAGTCTTAATATTAAGCAATCATCACACTAGATGTCGCTAAAGCGATATATATAGAACTAAATGATCTGCTATATATGCTAGAATGGATTACCTCAGGACTTATACTGCTTATTACACCTGTATTTTGCTGAATTTGGAAAAAAAATATTGAGAGTTATGAAAATCCCTAAAAATATACACCCTAAAAACCCATCCTACTTTTTTTCCCTAAATTTGGGGAAACCCTAAGTTGAGGACCCTGGCTATGGACCAATAACTTTATTGCTGTTGAAGCGTTTCTTCCTCGAAAGTAGTGACGTACACGCCGTTTCATTTTAATTTAATATAAAAATTAAATGTATGTTTATTCGTATTCTAAGTCAGCCATTTCTTTATTACAGTAAATATATTTCATTAGGAATTGAGTTTAGCGATTATTTTCAAATAATTTGAATTAGTCTATTTCTCGATATTACTCTTCAATTTTTTTTTCTATCGAGACAATTGTTTATAATCGTGCTTTGAATACGACTATTCCTTAACCCAGCATTATTTATGATAAAATATGTAATACTATTTATTTGTTTTATTCTTATTTATCTCAAACTACAAACCAAATTACAACCATTATGAAATTGTATAGAAAATATAACACACATAAACATACATACAAACATACATATATATATATATATATATATATACAATTCTAGACCGTAATCCTTAAATATGTGTACATAACACGCTTACAATTAAGGTGTATATAACAGAATAAACTAAATAAGGGAGAAGCAAAACATACAAAACAAGACATCGTGTGTACTGCGTTTAAAAGCAACAGGTCTGAAATCAAACACGTCGACATCAGCGCCCGCGTCAGCGTCGACGGTAGGTCGTTGTACAAAGAACTGTCACTGTCGTTGGACGGACGGTCATTCTGGTTGTAGGATTGTAAAAGGACATATTGTTTCTTTGGGTTTGCAATGAAAATGTTCTGAATGTTCTAAATTCATGATGAGTATTAAAATTCAGCAATGATAACAACAACGTAAGCGAATCTATCGAGGAAAGCAAAATTTTTTGTGTGGATAAATTAGATCTATTTGCTTACGACGTTACTACATCTTTGACGGTAGTCAGTGAAGATTCTGATCAAAAGGCAAGATTTTGGAGCACTTTCTTTGTACAATTTCAAAGTGCTTAATACGAATGTCGCAGTGAGTGACCATATCCGGCTACCATATTCCAAGATACTTTTAATAGCGCTGCAATATATACTTAAACAACTTTCATACTTCTTGAATTTTAATTTATTGTAGACCTGACGACGAATCCAAGCAGCTTATTAGCTTTTTAACAACGCAATAATGATATGATCGCAAGGTACGCCTATCGTCAAAGAGGATACCAAGATACTTACAGCTAGTCTACATTGTAGTATATAATCTAAAAGTAATTCATTAGTATACTATTTTGTGGATTTTGGAGTAAATTAAATAAAAAGCACTTACTGAAGAACGATTAATTTTGATTTCGGGTGTATTACGGTTTTGCTACGATATCTACTTATTACATCTTTACGTATTTGGAGCTGTTGATGACTCTTCACAGAAGGTGCATCATCGAAGCGGTCGATAACTTCTAAATTGAATCCATCACGTGACTTAGGAAGTCATGGAGCTCCTTAAATGAGTTGATTTTCAATGTTGATTTTACCGTTGGGGCCATATTCTAATTATCATACCTAATTACCATTCCTAGTTATCATATTCCTAATGAAATATATGTGTATATATATATAAATATACTGCAATGAAAGAATGGCTCAAAATAGAATACGAATAAACAAACATTTAATTATCATATTAAATTAGTTATTAGTTCATCAAATGTGGAAATATTAAAAGTGAAAATATATTTAGAATAATTACCTACTCACTTAAATTAATAAACAAGCATTAAAAATTTGGTTTGCAGTTAGACAAATGGCAGTACTCACTTAGTTATTTGCTTAGTTACTTCCATTTGATATTTATAGAAGTAAAAAATTAATTTACATATCTGAGCACGCATCGAAAAATATGGTAACGAAATGTTATTGTTTTTTGAATAGAAATTCCTATTTAAAAAATTTTATCGATTTATTTTAAGACCTACTGCGAAAAAACGATTCATTTTGATTAAAAACGATCATACAGCCTCTAGATCTTATTGACTTTCGTCGCCCTAGGAAACGTCTTGTAATGGGGTCGAATATCGTTAGGACGCGTGTCCCACATCCTGCCGTTCCTTGAAGGTAACCAAGTAAGACGATTAATGATACATGTAGCAACTACCGATTTTCGATTCTATATTCAGTCGCATAGGGTACAGATTTTACTCACCATACAGATCAGCTTGACTCGTTTATGGAAATTGGAGACTTCCGTACGCGTGCCGGCCACGAGCTCGCATATGGTCGTGTGTCCACCTGGGCTGATAAATTATAAATTGACCATCAAAATGTGTAAGTTTAAAAAAAATAAAGCTATGCAATAGGAAAAAAATTGAAAGACCGAGCAAAAATTTTCGATTAAATGATAAATAAGTACGAGTCCCATATTTAAGCCATTTTTCAATATAAAAATATTATTTTATTACCGGGGCTGACAATCTTGTTTTATTAAAAATACTTATCACATTACCTATTATTACTAAATTGGTTATGTTAAAACAGTTGTTAAAACAGTTTGGTTTTCAATATCATTGTTATAATGCCAATGGCGATATTCCCAAGGAATGTTAAGTAATTCGTGATCGTGTAAGAATTAGATGAAATTTTAAATTAAACTTATATAAAATGTATATAGTAATTGTATATGTGTTGAAAAATAACTTACGAAGGAAAAAAAACAATAAAACAACCGACCGCCAAGACGTTGGCGGGTTTCATCGAGCGCATATTTTTAAATGTGTCCAAAGTAACACTTCGGTTGTGCTCAAGGGCTGGTAGGCGAGGGCAGGAACATTATTAATTTCGCAATTAGTAAATTATTTATCTACTCTAGAGGTATTATATGGGTTTATCCTGTGTTTTATTTTAACGCTATTACGTGAATATTGTATTGCGTAAAATAGTTATAAAGTCGAGTCGAATCATACAATTAAAATAAAACGTATATTTTGTTTTCAATGATCAAATATTATATAACACGGTCTCTCACAACGTATGGTAGAACTGATATATTACAGAATTATGTAAAATATACATAAATTGAGTCGTCTCGGTTCACCGTGTATAATAATAATTTTAAATGATGTAATTACAGAAAGTAAATTATTTTGCACTATGCTGTTAATACGAGTTTTACAATTGTTTTTAATTTACTGTTACTACTTACACAAAGGATAAGCAAAATTTATATTTTTCAATGTTTTCAAAATTTATAATACCATTTTTAAAGGAATTTAATTGGAACTCATTTGTAGAGATCGCTTTTGACGCAACTCTTTCATTAATCATTAATGAAAAAATACTCTATTTGTGTTTGCTTTTGTATTTGATATAAAATAAACTATATAAAAATTAAACTTACCTTTAACATGTATAAAAGTTTTACCTGGATCATTTTTCTTTAAATAAATAGGTTGATGAAGGTCTAAATAAGATTTAAATTTAGGAAAGGTTCTTAAAATCGATAACTAATTTAATTCTGGCATAGCTGTGGGCCGCGGTTGGCGCAAGAGCGCGCTGCCGCGGCGACCGTTAGAGTAAGCCACCGTGCAATACTTCGCAGGGGTACGTACTCGATGTGTTTTATTCGCAACTTTATTTTAAATATATACATTCACATAGTATTTAAATAAATAAAAAATAGTAATCAGTATTGGTTTTTAGAGTAACGAACTATTTAAAATTGGACAGAACAGAACTTATAACTCACTTCGATGCTGTGTCTGTTTATACATATCATGCTCTGGAAGGCCGCTCAAAGTGAAAAATCGAATCATGGAACAGTTGTACGCGAAAACGCAAAATAATATTGTCTTAAGATTTAATTTAATTAAAGCAAAAATGTTTAATGACTCTTTACAAAAATTCAATATTGATTTTCAGACACTCACCGAAAATAATTGACCAACAATTTAACCAAAACTGTATTGAAAAGAAAGTTTTTGAAATATTTATTGGTTTTTGAAGTGAAAACTTCTTTAGCACCGTTGTGGTTTTAAACTCGATGAAACGAAAAGCGACAGTAAACAGAGACTACCATATACATCTATAGGGTCTAGAGTGCGAAGAGAGAAGAGGCTCAAAGTGGTAAATCGAATCAAACAATTGTACGCGAAAACTTATGATTCAAGTTAATTAAAACAAAAATGTTTAATAACTCTTTAAAAACTCAATATTGATTTCCAAACATTCATTGAAAATAATAGACCAACAATTTAACCAAAACTGTATTGAAAAGAAATTTTCTGAAATAGTTATTGGTTTTGAAATGAAAGCTTCTTTAGCACCGTTGTGGTTTGAAATTCGATGAAACGTAAACGCGACAGTACAAAGAGACAAACATATACGTCTATAGGATCTAGCATGGGAGAGAATGAGATAGAATGTGAGATAAAATAGAATGTCTGCGGGAGAATGAGACAAAATGACATGAGATAGAATGCGAGAGAAAGAGGTATGTGTGCTTATGTGCACTCGCTTATTGTATCTGTTCAAATTGAAAACATTGTACTTGAATAATAAAATGTAAAATAACTTTTGCATTTGGTACCAATATTATAATAAATATACTCTATAATCAATCTAGTCCTGATACTGTATCGTCTCATTTCCTCGCAGTTTAATTTTCTGAAGGTTTCACTTCCGATGCTTTTAATATATATAATGTAATTAAAAAATGTGTCCTTATATCAGTGTATTTTTGTATTGTATCAAAACGAACTTATTATATAAGGGCAACTTGCGGTCATCTTAATTTAACTTAACTAACTTCATTGATTAAATCGATTGAAAAATTGAGAAAGTTATTTTCTACAGAATGGTGAAATTTACGACAAAACCAGTACGTTTGTTTTGAATTAATTTATTTACTTGCGTCCATTGGACTGAAATAGATTATCTTCCTGAAACACCATAATAAGAAAAAAACTCTTTTTGATTAAAATTTGAAAGGCAATTGTGATATTCAAAGACGAAAGACGACTGTTCGCATTTTTTTTTCTTTCTGATAATTATGTGTAAACAAATAGACTACGTTGAAGCACTGGAATCTAGTAAACTCAAACATTTTTTATTTTTCTAACTTTTTATCCAATCACAGATTACTCTTCAAGTCTGATTTGATACAATTTTGCATCATTTTGATGAATTTTATATAAAAACAAAGCTCTTTAGAGTTTCCTTCTACAGTGGCGGCGTCAGACTAAACATGGACGTCGGCGAAGTGGGCTTTGTGAGACTTCTTTCGTTTTTCAGTCAAAAAGAAAAGTTCAATTTAAATGAGTTAAATTATGCACTAATGTCTACTTATAAAACTTTTTTGAGAGGCGTTGGCCTGTCGCAATGCAGTGACCGCCTCATATTATGCTTGTGAATAGTGTAGTTCTTAGTCTCTCTTTGATTTCCATGTTGAAAAACAACTTTGCTGTGAAAACCCTTCTCATGACTTTTTTAATACGTGCCTCTAATAACAATAAAATGAGATTCGTAAGCTTTTTCGATTTAAAATAACACAACTAACTTTGTTTTCTGTGTGGTATTATCGATTTTGTAATACCTAACTAAAAGGTTAGAGAAAACTCTTTCTCTAATCTCTTTGGTTGTATTGATTGTGTATGGTTTTAATAACATTGAGAATTGAGATTAAAGAAAAATATTTACATTCAAGTTATAAAATGAATGCGTGAAAAAAATTGTCTTACAAAAATTTTATCATAGAAAGGAAAATATATACACAGATCGCAAACAAAATTTGATCTGAAATAATATCATAAAAATAACAAAATCTGGCCAAGAGCATGTCGGAACATGCTCATTATAGGTTCAAAGCCATTATTATAAAGAAATGAACTGCAGATGAAAAAAAAAACGTTACATTTTTTCCATGTCTCCCACACTGAGTAGTTACAATCACTTTAGTTGCTTATAACTAGAAAAACAAGTAACTATGTCGACTATTATTTTTAAACCTAGTGTCAATTTATTAACTAAATAACTTAACAAGTGTCTTACAGTGTAATAAGTGTAACGAAAGAGCGTATGTTCATGGCATTTACGTCCTCTTGTTGATAAGTGCAGTTTTTCGACAATAACTCAAAAACAGTATATCCGATCATGTTCAAAATAATTTTCGTTGAAAGTATTTATTATTTTCGTTATTTTTTTTCATATTCTTGGACACAGTAATTAAAAAATAGAGGGAAGAGGACACATATTCTGCAACTTTTGGAGCGATTGTTTCCGAAATTATTCACTTAATCAGAAAAATTGTTTAGAAACCTTAAAGTATTTTAAAAGATCCGTCGAAATGTTTGCCACTCGTTCACCTTTGCTGAAATTTTTTTCATATTGTTTACATATATGGTGTGCCAAAATATTTATTTTCATATTTAACCACCAAACCGGTTACACAATACACCAACACTATAAATTTAATCAATATATGTCTTGTAGTTTTGAAGTGACTGTGACATATGAACATACGGACGAACACAACAAACCATAAGAATTCCTTTTTGCCATTTTGACTCGGAACCCGGTTACAAACGTTTTGAATTGTAAAATGGTATGAAAGATCGAGCCTACTGTAATTTCGCAAATGAATTCGATTTCATCTATGAAAAAAAATGCATTATCATTATCAGTAGTTACGATATTGCTGAATCATAAAATTGGGTTTGTTTTGTAAATATCTGGGTTTAAAGAAATGCTCGATGTTTGTTCTACATGTTATTATCGAATCTCTTTCGATAAAACTCAAACATCGAGCTTTCTGATAAAGCTGATAAAGGATAACGAAAAATGGATCATATCGATAAAAAGTGCAAAATTTGTGGTTGTAGGACAAACAAACTCCACAAATAGTGGAAAAACCTGATTTAATGCAAACGATGTGCTGATGATATATATGCATGACGAAAGAAATTATTCGATATGAGCACTACGAGGACAAACCATCGATTATGACTTCTTCCAGCCACTGATAACACTGCACTGAAGCGAAAATGATGTTGAAATAAAATGGCCTGCATTTTAAAAATACAGAGTATAAATTGTATTTCACCAGGATAACACGAGCTATACACATATTTAGCTTTGAAATAAAATTTAATGACCTTTATCAGGATGATATAATGTAGCCACCTTATAAGCCCGACTCTGCTCGTGCAGATTCACACACTGCCATAACTACTTGTCACATTTTTTGTCAAAATTTCCAAAATTTTTGCGGCACTTATATAACGGTACAATCACAAGATTAATCCTATTATAGGATTGACCTCGTTACGATTTTAGTATATAGGAAAAATTGGGAAAATATTTGATTCGTATAAAATAATAGCGAATTCCAAACAATTTTTTTTTGAATTTTCGTCTATTTGTTCGTTTTCAGTAACACGATTGACTCAAAAACTACCAATCCGATTTCGATGAAATTTTTTGTCGAAATCCGATGAAAAGAAAGTCGTAATTTAAAACTTAATCTTATTACGCTTTTTTACTTAGGGACAGGACAGAGGACACAATTTTCTTCAAGCGAGAGGAGCCTATTGAAGCAATAATGTCAAAAACTTTTAGCGATCTCCACATATTGATTTTGATGATAAGAGACAATAAAACATATTTAATTATAGCGCGTTGTTTTTGACAATGCATGAATAGTATTTTGAATTCTATCTTTATTATAATGATTTACAGAATAAATTATTAAGCTAAAAAAAAGCGAAATGCAAAAACTTATTTCTCTACTGACAGTTGATTGAAAGGGCTATGGATTATAAGAAAAGTTTAATTATTGTAAGGTTTGAAGAATGCGGCTCTGTAACTATTGTCACCTTCTGCGCACATTAGGAACAACAGCATACAGTAAGGCACAGAGAAGTCCACCTCTTTGCTCACAATAGGGTTTTATGATGTAATCGATTTTATAATAGAGATCTTTATTACATTTGTATGGTTCAATTTTGTATGTCCATGTGAGATTGCTTGTAAATTCTTTACAGAGAAATGTTGTTAACGTCGCCTTTTAGTTGAGTTATAAAATTTTGACATGTATATGAATTTTCAGATTTCGAAATTTAAACTAGCCTTTTTTATGTGATTTTTATTTTTAGTGTGTCATATAAATATTGAAAAATCTAATACTTAGCGCTCATTTTATGGTTAGTTGTGGTTTTCTTATTTCATTACACGGTTATTCTTTCAGAAGATTTTATTTAAGGATATGGAAGTGGAAAATTATATTTATAATTAGGTCTACCAATTTATTTGTTTTCCCATATTATATATTTATTGAATTATTTCTCGAGATTTCTAAATTTTCCACAATCTATCATTAAAGTATGCATTATCCGCTAAATGAGAATATCAAAAATTTAGTCATCTCGTCTTTCTTTTTTTTAATCAAGTTTATGGATTATTGTACAATGTCAATATTTGTTTTAACGGTACTAACGACAAGCAGCCTGTACATCGTAACAACCATATCGCAAACCAGAGTTATCGAAGGGGATCGAAGGGTCCGGCGCGTAACGTCTTTTGCCCTAAGACGCGGAGTCCCTACACAACCGCGCCGAGAGCGGGCCGAACCGCTGGGCTTCCATAAATTCAAAACCTTATTTTTATTGTTAATTTTGTTTAACCCTATTTTAAATTCAATTAATTAATATTTAATGGGTTAACTTTTGGTTCGATTTCAAACAGGAATATTTTTTTCCTTAATTCAATTAAATAATTACAAGTAGAGAAAAATAATTAATTGCCGTTGAAGTTGTGAAATATTGTGCAATATAATGATAGACTGATGTTAGTGCCTTATTTTGTTAGTGAAATGTGTTAGTGATTATTTGTTGAAAGCTGCTTAAGTTTAAGTTTTATACTAAGTAATTGAATTTCACTAGGATAATCTTCTAAAATAACAGGTAAGTTATAGTTAAATATGTGATTAGGAAGTTTTAAAACTTTATTTTCATGTAATAATCCCTTGAACACAGTTTTCATAAATAAGAATCATTGTTTCTTTGTCTGCTTGTAAGACTTAATTTTTATTATGTGGCCTCATTTTAATATATTGTATTATAAATATAGGTCAGAGCATGTTTTGTTTCGTCGAAACTTAGCTATTTTGATGATATATTTGAGGAGCGGTTATACTTTTGTTAGGATAACTTTTCATTTTATTTATCGTATTAATAAACGATAACGATGACGTTAGATACATTTTAGAATTACTAATTACGATGAGTCTGTAAAATAAACTGATTACTCAGAACTTATAACGGTTACTTAGAACTTACTTCCGAATGTAATTAAAGGGCTAAATACAAATTAAGTATATTAAATTACGACATAAACGCATACCGAATAGATTTTCAAAGGAAATATAACGTTCGTTTCAAAGAAGCTATTTGATTGAAACTGATTTTTCCAAACGGAATACTCGCTTTTGTATCAATAAAATTAATGTCCCTATTTTATGGTTTTAGTGTAAATTAGTTTTATCCATTTTTAAGTTACAACTTTATGGATACTTTAAAGTGCTCAAGTTCTAAATTATTATTACTAGGTACGTCTTGTTCCGTAGTGACAATACAATTGTAACGAGATTATTTGACATGTCTTATTACATCTACAACAAATCTATTTAAGTTTTCACTGTGATGACACTTAAAAAATTTTCGGAAGCATTGGGTTTAATAATTTTTTGCATACGTTCGGATTGGGACTTAGCCCCAGAGCGTTTGGGCTGCCCATAAATCGCAACTTAATAATTATTTCATTCTGTGGATTCTGCACTATGACGATCGGCCGGAGAAATTAATAAAGTTCTTTATCCTAATATACACCTTGTTGCATCCACATAAGAATGTTTTAGCGTACAACGGGGCTTCGTTTTTCGATAGAATTCGCCGTTTTAATCTCGGAGTCGCTGTAAGTAATGTATACCTTACTGAGTTAACATAAAATCAGTTTCTCTTGTCAACGCACTCAACACGTCTTTATATTGCGTTGCGTTCGCGTGTTAATGACCTAAACAAAATCAGCTGGGCGCTGCGTATGTGCTCCGAAAATCTATGTCAGTCTTGAATGTTTGGATTTAGAAATTCAAAGATTTATATTATTTTTGGTATCTTTTTTAATGTTGCTCTCTTTTCGATTAATTCTGCCGACATATAAATATATCAGAACGAAACAAATTATATTCGAAATTTTTTTCTATAATTTAATTTCCACGTATGAAGTCAAATAAACTGCTAAAAAGCAATGTATTCGTCGAAATCCACCTGTTTTTTTTTATTTACTACAAATGCTTATGTATCTTGTTTAAGAATGCAACTTTAAGAGGGGAATATTTTCATGAAGTATTAAACTATTCCTGAACAAATATGACATTCCAATATTGTGTAAATTGATATTTACAAAATTTAGATACGTGTCGAACCCAAAGTTTTAAAATCTGAAAGAAATTTGTAAGAACATTGTTGAATTCATAGGAGTCAATTTTGTGTTATTAAAATTAATTTCGTGTCCATCTCAACATACGTTTGACAGTTGGTCTGTTTTGCGTAGAGTAATAAACTATTTGCAACAAACAAAAAATTGAAGAAAACACTTATTTTATGCAGCACTTATAACTTTGTAATACAAAATGCGCAAATAGTCATCTGCAAATAACACAAGCTTACTTATTTTCCACACCGACTATGGCACATTCTTAATATAAACTGGTAACTTTATAATATTTCCATACAAAAAAGTTTTGGTATTTTGGAAAAATTTCATATTTAACATTTTCATGGTTTGGTAATTAAACTTCATAATTTATATAGCTTTTACACATGGCTTAAAATACAGCCTTCACTTTATACCGAAAGAGTGAAAAACCACTTGTAATCCCGAATTTTCCAGTAGCGAAGGCGCTAGAAAATGGATCGTTTTAGTGAATTTTATTCGATTCAAAATAAATCCAATGTCAAAAGAACGATTAAAAACACTGAGAATGTATATTCCTATTGGATACAAATATTTAAACAGTCGTTATAACATAAGGCGTAAAAGAGTAAACGATTTCTTTAGTTTATTAACCGTGTTAAATGTTTAAAGTGTCGTAAGGAAATAGACAAGCGATTTAGAAAATTTAACAAATATATCTAAGGTAATATGGAATCTAACATGTAGTTTTTGTATCCTAAATTTTTGCTATCGCTATGATTTGCAAAAACGTAGAATTATTTAGAGCATCTTTGTCATATATGCTATAGGTATAATATGTGCTTATATAAAAATATTTTAATTAAACGATATAAATATGTAAAATATGTATGCGTGATAGTATTACGTTATTTGTATTTTAACAACCATTCTATGGAGAGTTGATTTTATTGTCTTAAATCTACTGCATATGAGCACTACTAATAATATGTGTACTAAAAGTACAGTCGGATCTTGTTTGCCAAATTGAAAATGCATTATAAATTAATAGGGCTTTGTTTGGTTAATTAAAATTTCTTCCTTGATTTATTGTGCAAAACAAAGATCGAATGTTAAACTGCATTCATTCCGCGCTTCAAAAGAAAGGTACATATGATGGATAACCTGAAATTATTTCTGTATAGAAATTAATGTTAATATAAAAAAGAGTCGACCCGAGCTAACGATACAAATGGCAAATTAATTTTAAATCTTGTAACGCCTGAAAATTTAAAAACGCAATATGTAACAGCTGATCAGAATTTGACCTGGAATTGAAAATCAGATCGTCAGAATTACTGCGTTTGCCAAAACAAGAATTGAATAAAAGCTGCAAAGCCCTTGCAGAATTCTGCGATAAAAGGAGGATGGGAGAGTCAAGGTTTTCTTCTGATGACTTGTCCAGCGCTCAGGCTCATAGAAATTTATATATGGGTTGATTCATTGTATAATTATATCAGGTTTGTAATAGCTGTATCTAAAGACAGATACTACAGGTGAGATATCGTAGGTATGGTGATAAATGAAAGTGAACATGAACCTCCCCCTAGATTTTCACGGCATGAAGTCGCGGGCGAAATATGACCAACGGTGGCCCGCTGGGTGTGCCTACAACCTTGACCAGGTCATAGGTACATCCAGTAGGAGGCCTAGGCTTCCATTTCGTGGTCGCTATTCAAGAAACTAACTTTTCAAGAGGTTACTGGTTCTGCGAATGACATGGTTTGCCCATTTCTACTTCGACTTAGTGATTTTGTGAGCTGTACCTATTGCTCTCAGTCTTCTGAATAATCGCTCCTTTGATATTTCATCTCGAAGAAAAACCCCGAGTGAATATAAAAAATAATTATGTTTCCTTTTTCATCCCGCAAATTCCGAAAATACGAACGCTTTTAGCGTTTTTAGAGATTTGTTATATTACATATCCACCAATTTTATAACAAAATATTAGTGTGGGATATAGTTAAAAATTAAAGTCTTAATATAAACGCCTACGAAACTCGTAAGGCAAAAAAAGAAAAATTCAATTTAGATAGTCTTTATCTTTTCTTTATCTTACTCTTGTATGTATATATATATATATATATATATATATATATATATATAGGTGTAACCTGACTGACTGATATATCAACACACAGCCCTTAATGCCTTGATATATCTAAATAACTGGGCTTAGAGAATTGACACTTTGTGGAGAGACTTCTGTTTTAACGCAGGTGAGCACAAACAAAGAATTTTAAAAAGTTCAATCCTTAAAGGGATTTAAATGGTGAAATATTGTTGTATGGAAAATCGAAACCGTTCAATTTACAGATGTTAAATTTGACATTTTAGTCAACTATATCAATAAATGAAAATATTGTTTTGTTTTTAATTAACCCTGTTAACCCTGAAGGCGTATGTAAAAATATATGTTTTAGCTAATCATTGCTAATAAAAAATAAGGGCATGCACAATTCTTAAAAGTAACTAAAAAGATTACAAAAATTTTTACACAAAAATAACTTGAAAAAAAACTGCCTTCAAAAACTTATTTAAGTAATTATTTCAACAGATCCAAAAACAACTAATTAGTTTTTTGTTGGAGTTGATTCAACTATCAAATCAGACAGAGTTGTGATGTCTGGTCATTACAGAATAAGATCTCCGTTATTAGAGTATGTTTTAGCTAACACAAGGCAAGAGAACGACCATATGTTCCTTTGTCTCGTTTTAACTGGAACTGACTCTAAAAACAACTAAATTAGATGTTTGTAGGGTACAACACAGTACTACAAAAACAACTAATTAGGTGTTTTTGTGGTAGGCAGTTTTTATGTTTATAAAAATATTTAATGTATTTTTTAATTATCATGTAATTATAAACGTCTAGGAGCTAGCAACGGTTTCGAGAGAGTTTTTAAGTCTGATAATTTTTCGAGATATCGTCCTTTTGACTCTCGAACTGCGCTTAGCCAGTCTTGCGTTGATTATACTGTGCATCCCAACATGTACAGGTAAAAATATTAATTTTAAAATAATTATAAGACGTTTAACCTTTCTTTTTTGACCGACTATTGATAGGCTTAGCTGACATAAATGTCACATTGCCAGACATTTTAGTTATTGGTAATTATGTGCCATACGCACCCTTCTGTTAAAAAAAAAATAGAATTTTCAAAGTATTTCAGTATATCTGTAATTTTGATATAATGTTCTATTATACCGGTCAACAAAAAACAAAAACTCTTTTTTTCTGTTCTAATGCCTAAATTCTGATTCTAGACGTTGAAAAACATTTGAATATTTTTTTTATTTCCTAAAGTTTGCTTTTCTCTGATTTACATCGATAAGTGTATTTTAATTTATTTTATAAACGAAAGATGGTAGTAGCGCTTTGACTAATCCGAAAGTAAACTGTATTATTATTTGTAAAAGGCACAGTAGTGAGTGCTAACTTGTCTATTACAGCTGAAACAACTGTATTTGTGTATTACTCAGTTAAAAATGGCATCAAGACGGTGTAAACATGATGTTGATTCATTCTGTTTCATTTGCGGTGAATTTCTCAAACTTCATATGCTACATCATCATCTGGATGAATTTAAAGATAACATTAGTGCCTATTCCGAAGAACAAGGAAAACGTTTTCACCAAGATGTGATGGAATTCAAATGGCGACATCTAGGGAAGTACAACGAATATTCTCGCATTACAACGAGATTATGATGGGAGATTACATTTCGGGTTTAATACGAGAGAGCTCATACGAACACAAGATAAACACAAAAAATATTCATTTTTAGACATCAATTTCTTGTTACTTTACATCTATATATTATTGTATTATAAATCTTTAATAAAAAGACTCTTATATCCAGAAAATACTTTTCTAATTATAATTTAAATTAAAATTATAAAAAAATATATAAAAACCAGTAATTTTTGCCGAAAAATTGAAAAATTGGTCTAGTTTCTAAAAAAGCAAACTTTGATCAAAAAATTTTCCCTTGTATTTGGCGTAAGAGAAAGTAAAATATAACATGTAGAAGTTAGACCCAAAAATCATGTTGACCTGTGTTACTATCGAAAAGCCTATAATAAATTCCCCAGACAATAACTCAATTCTTTAATAATAGTGTAAGAGCCATTGAAAACTACCTGTAAGTGTTTGACCAGACCTGGGGTTTTGCACAGTGAGGCCTCTATCCCTACCATACGTGAGATGGAGAGTCACCATGCCCAGGGTGGAGGACGCGACAGGCGCTCAGGTAAGACATGTATCGATTTTTAGCAAATTTTAAATGCATTTGACCACATCTGCCGTTTTGAAATTTGAAAATATATTATTATTATCGGAAAACAATAATAGCAGACCATTATCGCGCGTTAACATTGTAGCAGACAGTTTTGAAAGTGCTGAAAAAAATAAAATTCTAGAAGTAATTTACGAGATCTGCCATTGATATATTTTATTTATTCGAGTCTTAAAACTCGTGTTGATCACGGCAGACGTCTTCATTGAATACACAGTTCAGCAGACAACAAAATCTTAGCTATTAACCGGTCAGATGTATGCATAGACTGTCTATAGCTATCTTTCTTTTCCCCCCTATGGACTACTATTGTACTCATTCTAGCCTATGGTATTTTTTTTATAGTAACTAGCATTCAAATAATTGAGGTTTTATACCTAAGAGGGCCCTTTTATGTCCGCACCCTAATGTTTTTTGCCAGATGTTTTCAGTATCAGAACCTTCATACCGATGCCTCGTGTTTCGTGAATTTAATAAAATACATATGGTAGTGTTGCTTTCTTTGTTTTGTTGATTTGTCTATTATTTATTTAATATATCTAACTTTATGTCGAGTGAAAAACTGAAGTGTGTTTTTTGTGACACGGCAAAACTGATAAATTACTAATATTTTCAGAAGAAATTATGTCAAAATGTCAAAAGATTTTGAGGTTACGAAAATTTAATAATTTGAAATATAAAGATATTATTTTACCGGAAAAAAATATTTGATTCAGGATATCATAGTAGTTGTTACAAGACATTTACAGCATTGAAATGACAATTTTCCTCGACAGATGTTAAAAAAAATAGGTCAACCCTGTGGGCCAACCCTGAAACTTCCCGCTATTTTCGAGTTCAAAACTCTCGAAAATAATCGGGATTTGACGCGATTTTTTAAATAAAAAAACTGTTTTTTTCGATTTCTCTCAACAACGATTTCTCGCAAACAAATGAACGTTAATATACGTAATCAATATACGTTACGATCGTATCGTACCAGTTATTTCATTAAAAAATAATAGTTTTATTACTAAAATTGAACCAAAAAATTTAAGATAGCAATTTTAAAAGAGCTTTTTCCTGTGACAAAATTGAATGTAACATTTAATAGTATTTTTAAAAACCTATCGTGTTTATATAAATATTTATTAGATTGGTTTTCGTTCCTAAAATATTTTTTTACTATTATAAATACTATATGCCATAAATTTTATTAAAGTAATTTAGTACATTCAAAAATATGATTTTATTTATTTCGGAAGTTAAACGAAATAGGTTAGGTTAAGTTAATTAATAATTAATTAACAGCGATTTTTAAAAGGGTTCCATTTGCAATAAAGATGAAAGTAACATTCAATAGTATTTTTTAATACTTACCGTGTTAATCAAATTAATTATCAAACTGGGTATTTTCTCTAAAATATTTATCGCTTTTTAAATTAAATATGCCATATTTTTTTCAAAATCAATTAATTTATACAAAAATATGATGTTATTTATTACGTAATTTAAACCAAACAGTGGTTTTGAAAAGATTTTTACATATTTTTTTTAACCTGCTTCTTAAAATAATCAATTGACTAGTTATATATATATTGCTACCATAAGTGCCATATAATAGAAATTATTACAAAATCAGTTAGTGTTTTCAAAAATAGTTTTTTATGTACTATGAAAATTTAAGCTAGAAAAGTTAGGATAGTAACATCAAAAAGGCTTTCTCCTGCAATAGAAATGAATGTTACATTTAATAACATTTTTTAAATCTTACCGTGCTTATGAAAATAATTTTTCATAAGCACGGTTTAATACCTTTATTATCATATATATTATAGCAAACATGAATTTCTTTATTCGGAAATAAAATGGGTAGGAGATTTTAAAGGTTTATTCCCTAATAAAAGAAATGTAAAGTTTTATGATATTTTTAAAATTTACCTCTATTATGAAAATAATTGTGTTTTTCCCTAAACTATCTTTTGCTGCCTTAAAAATAAAGTGTTTTGTTTTGAGATAATTGTCATATGCCAGAGATTATATTCAAGTCAATTAATTCATTCTTCAAATATGATTTTATTACGAAAATTTAAACTGAAAAAGGATAGTGATAGATAGCGATAAAATAGTTATAGATTTAGTAAAAAGACTTTCTCCTGTAACAATTATAAATATCCTATTTAATGATATTTATAAAACTTATCGTGTTTATAAAAATAATTGTCGACTGCGTTTTTTTTACTAAAATATTTTTCTCTACCATAAAGTCCTATATTATTTATTACGAAAATTTCAATGTAATAGTAGTATAATTATTATCTTAATTCAGCAGTAGAAATTACATTTGTATTGAAATGTAATACTGTTTCTAAAAACTCATCGTATTTTTGAAAATAACGGTTTTGCAGTAATTTGCATGTAAGTCCTTTATACCATAAGTTTTAGTTCCATAATGCATACATTACATCGTATACTTAGATTGTATGAATATATATTTTCTGATTCTCTGAGCTTGAAAATAGCGGAAGTTTGGTGGTGGATCAGCAGAATCTAATGTTTTCAAATTATTAAATTCATCAGATGCAATACGAAATAAAAGAGAGACAGGCGACTGAAATTCCAAAATATACATAAGTTTATGCAGAGAGATTTAGTTTTGCGTTACTTAAAAAATGTACTTTCATTCTACGCGCGAATGAGCATAGCACACACTGTTAAAAATTTCTGTAGTAATTTTACAAAAAGTGTTGGAAGTTTTACGCACAACAATAAAGTAATAACACCGTTTTGTAAATTTACTATACAATTTATTTCAACTCAATTTCGAAAAATTACAAAACATTTGTTGATATTTACCAAACGATTATCGGAAATTCGCTTGCAAAATTACCATACAAATAGTGTAGTTTTACCGAATAACTGTGGAAAATGATTTATCATAAATTTACTACACAACTAATTTCAACTCAGTTTAGAAAAATTACAAAACTTTTTTCTATTCGTCTAACAGATGGCGAGGAAGAAAAAATAAATTATTGTTTGACGACATACATTCAATAATAATTAATAAATTATAAATTCCGCTCATTCGAATAATGAAAATTTCTAATAAGTACAGTATATTTAACAATTTTAAATGTGTTCAATTTTATAAAAACAAAAATAAGTTGTGGTCAATAAAAACCTGATATACATGAGAACGTATGTCAAATAACATTTGATATGAAAAAAAAATACAAATGTAATCGCTATTTGTTTTTGTGACTATCTTAACGTCTGGTGAACCGAAAAACTCAAAGATACCGGAAAAAATCTGAGTTTAAAAGATATCATCTTATAAAAAAGTCTTAGAACTTTCAATATTTACATTTCTGTATAAATTACAAACTTTAATTTACTTTGTTAACTTTTTGTTGATTAGACTGCTAAAATTCATGCAAAATATTATGTTAATCTATTGAAAATTATACTGCGTGTATAATGCAAACGTAAAACATGTAATGATTATAATTTATAATTAAAATTAAACGTTGTGAAGATTTGGACTCGCAATATTTCTAACTCGAGACAAAAAGTTTAAATGTTCTTACAAATTTCTTTCAGACTTGAAAACTTTGGGGTCGACACATATCTAAATTTTGTGAATATCAATTTACACAATATTGGAACGTCATATTTGTTTACGAATACTTTAATACTATATGAAAATATTCCCTCTTGAATTTTTCTACAAAATTTGTATAAATAAAATCTTAGACTTGATACGAAATAAAAAGTATGGAAATTTATCACAAAATAAATGATTTTTTTTTTGCGAAATCGCTAAAAATTAAATTATTACTGGTGAACAATATTCAAAACCACTGTTCCATACAAAATTTGGAATACGGTTAAGCCTAATTTCCAAATCAGTTTGAAAAATGATATTTTCTGCCTTTGGTTCGTAAAATCAATCTTTCATGAAATGTAAAAGTTATTATGGATATTTTTATTTATAGTGTTTGAAAACCATTCGACAACTATATATTTTGGTCAAATTAACCGATATCAGTTAGACATGCAGCTTTCGATGAAGGTTTTCAATAAAAATAGATTTTATTTTTTAAATCAATCTAAATCTTTTAAATATATCTAAAATATTCGTATGAAAATTCACTTTCTCAAATATTTTCGTTCATAATGTCTCTCGTAAAATGAATCGATTTCGATCAGGTGTACAGTATTGGATCCAATTATTAAAAATAGAGCTAAATTTCCAAATCTATAGGTTTAATAGTTCAGAAAATACTGAAAACAACATTCATTCAAAATTACATTTCAGTATCAATCATGATCTACCTGGGTCAATCGATGTCAATTTTAATTTCAGTCAGTTTTGAGGAAATCTTCGTTCAGTCAAAGCCTTTCAAACACCGCAAACCGAATTTCCATCAATCCATATTTGTTCAAGAGATATTCAAAATTACGTAAAAAATATAGGAAATTCTTTTGAAATATTTAGAAAAGTTTCTTAGGACATCAAAACATTGACTTTGACGAAATATTTTTTCGAAAATCGGGCCAAAAACGTTACTTACCTGAATTCGCCGCAAACTAAGATTTTCAGGCGCAAATTGATATACCTAAATGTTACCAATAAAATTTAAAGTTTAAGTAAAATTATCAAAAGTTCGGTGGATTCATTTTTATATATAACAAGAATCCAAAGTTGCGTTTATATAATATTCGATTTTATCAAACGATTACTTTCGCATGTAACTATAAGTGTGCATTTATTAATTTTCTATTTAATATACGTCTAAATAATCTAAATTTATTCTAAAGGCTTCCGAAGAAACAAGCTTATTTTGTGGGATGGGCCGAGTACTCGTTTGATACTCGGTACTCTGTACTCGACGGGTTTTGTTACTCGTACTCGGCCGAATAACTCGGTTGATAACGAGTAACGTATACTTCGTTAAGAAAGAAAACACTATATTTAGGTAGATATAATTAATACAATTGTTAATCAAAAGTATTTATTAGTAATTTAGGAAATCTTCAAAATCTGAATTAATAAAATCAAAATTATGTTAATGATTTAGGAGTAATGAGACAAAACGCGAGCCGACGACGTCTTGACCGGCGCAAACCTGTTTGAAGTTGTTTATGCGCGAAATGCGAATTTGATTGAACCGAGTTACGGCCGAGTACTCGGTTGAAAATTGAGCCGAGTAAAACTCGGTACTCGTTACTCGGCAAAGTGTTACTCGGCGCATCTCTATTATTTTGTATGTCTTTTATTTTAAATTCAATCATAAGAAAATCAGTCTTAAGGATAACTACTATTTTAATGATTATTATTATTATTTTATTTTAGTGTCTTCATAAAACTTGAAAAGTAGTCGGAGGTAAAAATATTAATATTGGCTAAACAGTAACTAATCTTTTTCCATAAAGAAAATAAACTCTTAAAAAATAATATTCCATGAAATGTATTTTTGAAATATTTTCACTATACGATAACGGCCTTTTGTCCTCTTCTTCTTTCCGATAATGCTGGATGAGAAAAACGACAAAATTATAAGACATATTTTTAATAAACAAAACTGTTATTTACAGTATTAATAAAAGTTTCTGCATTATTAACGGCTGCGTACTTTAGAAACCAATAAGGAGCAGATTAAAAGTTTTCTGATATAATTTTGTCTACAACAAATCGATGATGAGAGGACAAATCGTAGAAATTTTCTTTTAAGTACACTGTGAAAATCAATGTACTTATTATGCATTATTCATTTTGAAATAAAAAGACTAGTTGCAAATATTAAAGAAGAGCACCTTACATACTTTATGCAATTACTTTGCAACGAAAACGTTCAAATTACAAAATATCGTGGAAAACCAGATTTTTGTATACTATCACAGTTACCTTATATATATTGCAACACACCTCTACCAATGAATTTCTAAACTTGGCTAATATAAAAAAACAATAAATATCAAAACTACAATCATGCAAATCGGAACTGCTCTCGAGGATTGTAAAGATTTGACGGTTTCACTTTCATAGACTCGACTGTAGTGTCGAACCCTTTCTCAAACTCGACAACTTATCGACAATGCAGAACACCCTTCCGATCCGGTCTCCTCGCACGTATGACACTAAAAGCAACGCGGTAGCTCAACCTGCGCGAATTAATGTCGCAATCTCACTGCCATTAATGTAAATCAAGTGTCGTCGCCCGTGTTTGGGTGATCACCTGATGCACCGATTTTATCACGGCGGCGGTGTCTTTGTCCCGACGGCCCATCTTAATCTTAGGGTTGCGTGTAAGGGCGCGTAGCCCAAAGATTATATTTGCATGCGAATGGCTTAGTAGTAGCGCGGGCTCGTTACAAAATTTGCGCCACTACGATTATGTCTTACGAGTATATTTTTCGACTAAGCATTTTCATTGGCACGTCGTTACGTCGATAAATACATTTTGAAGGAATTCTATTGCGTTATATGATTATAGTATAACCATTGATTTATCTATCTTTTGAGAGAATGTATATTCATTCTATAGTACTATGTTCATAAAATTACGGTTATTCGATTTAATGGGATTTTTAATTATGATGTTAAATATATAGACAGATATTTCATTTCGATCTTTGATAGAAATGTACTGCAGAATCTAAACGGTTTCTTTTACTCTAGAAATGATATTAAACAGTGTCCATTCTGTCATTCACCGGCGTACTTCAAGGATCACACAAGCTTGTACGCGAGGAACATTATTTCTTGATTTTTTAAAAAATTAAACTCAGAGGACATTTTTTATATCATCTCAAATACACATAAAATTAATGTTGGTAAGTCCAAATTTAATGGGTTTCCACACCGACTTGACCGAACCCTATAAAATCTGATACATGTATACGCGTTCAAGTTAAGAAGGTTTTATACAATTTATTTTAGCGTTTATCCCTGACTTTGCCTGCGTTTTGTGCTATTAAATCGAATCACTGCAACGATTTTAAAATGATTTCACTAATGAAAGCTACACTATCCCAGAGTAATATAACCTTTATTTTATTCTGAGATGAGCATTTTCCTCGACTTCTACAAACAAGAACCCTGACTGATAGCGATGTCGAATCGAAACGGAACGGGGAGTAGAAGCGAGAGTCGATACCGGGACCACAGTCGAAAGCGGGGACGATGTTGGGGTCGTCAATAAAATCATTTGATATAAAACATGGTACACATTTTATTATATCTACACGGAAATAATCGCATATCGTAAAGTCGCGTCGTCGTGTTTCTAAGTACGCGTAGAAACTCGATTTTCTATTCAAAATGTAATTCAGAAACTGCTTTAGAGTAGATTCTGAATTCTGAATTCAGAATTCTGTCTATTCGTTGCGATTTCATCATGAAATCTTCAAGAATAGATATCTTATTCGACATTTATCTTTATTTGAAATGGAAACAAAAATTTTTACATGTCAAAAAATGGAGATTGACAATTATTTAATTACAATTTGAAAATGAAAATAAATAACATCCCTTAAAAAGTTTTTTTTTCAATAAAATCCTAATTTGCCTATTCATAGATGCAATTTAATACTGCTGACCTCTCTCGAATAACGCGAAGCTTTATAATGAAAAATAATACATACTACATTAAAGTATGTATGTAATAAAATGCAAAACGAGCAGTATCTGTACGTTACAAATTTTTCGAGAAAAATAAACACTTTATGCACGTTACCGAGGCCAAAAAATGATGTTTTTAAATATTCGTCTGTTTGTCTGTACGTTTGTGCACGCTAATCTCAAAACGGCTTAACCGTTTCAAATGCGGTTTACACTGATATGTTGTCGCAAGCTGCCCGTAACATTTAGTGTTATTATATTACGATTCCCAAACAAAAGTTGTGTTAATCTTCTATTTGAGTGTAGTATATCGATAAAAATTAAATAAAATATGAATTCTTTATTGATATATTTATTGATATATCAATGACGTATGCTGACACATACATTTATTTTAAACGACATGCTAATTTTCAGCATTAATTGAGAAAAATGTAAATAATTTAATATCGCCGTCTTGGAATGTAATCTTTGCAACATAAACTGAAAAAATGTAATTCAAAACCGTTTTTGTAGACGATTTATTGTTAATATAACAAAAAACTTCACTTAAAATCAAATGGATTATTTGTAAAAAGGCGATTTCAAAGTAAGATTAAGCAATGATAAAATTTACCAATACCCTTTGTAAAAGCAACAAAGTATTTTTGGTAGTATATTAGTAACTTTAGTTAATTTAAGATTCATGTTTTGTAAAGCACACAAACTATTCTCGTGATAAATATAACAAACAGTACTTATTAATAATACTCGTAACTAATACGAAACTTAACATTTATTAAAAGAAATGTCAAAACTAAACTTTATTATTTGACCTGCTGACGCTGACGCTGATTTGACCAATTTTTTACGAGAACTTTTAAATTATGTTAAAAACATTATACGTAACCAAAAACATATTTGCTTTAATTAAAAAATTTTTTATGAAATATGCGTACATAATTTAATGTGATAAAATTATAAATTCCTTTGTGAAATAAATAAGGTATATTGTAATTTTAAGGTAGAAAGATAATTTTTAAAGTAGTTAGAAATCGATTAAAACATTGTAACTTGAAAATTGCTTTATCAATATTATTTTATGAAATGTACGGACAGAAAATATTATAACAGCAATAAATAATATTTTGTAAAATAACACTGGTATGTCACAATATTAAAAAAAACCTTATAGTGAAAATTAACTTCGATTAAAATTGCTTTACTTTATTTTACAAATTCAAATGTACTTAGGTAAAAGTAACACTATGTAAAATATATGTTAATGATATTTCGTAAAATAAAACACACTTTTTATTATAATATCAAAACATATTTTCGTGTTTATATTAAGAAACAATTGTATTATTTCTACACAAGACTATTTTGTTATTAAGAATGTTTGCTGTTTAAACGAACTAATCCTAATATTGTTCGGGAAATAGTGCTAACAAAAACTTTTATATCACGCCATAGATGTCCCGACGATCAGACTTAGACAATTCCCAAGTTTCTACACTATCGCTTCTCGGTCTTTTGGCTGAGATTAAAGTGTATTATTTGTTTTATTCAACTTAACATCGAAAAGTACCCACATCGTGGGAACCGTAAATTAAACTGACTTGTATCTCAACAAAGTACTTTGGTAAACTATATAAACACCGTTTTGCTAGAAATATAAAAGTAGTTTTCTTAAAAATACTATAATCATGAAATCATGTATATACCAAAGACTAGTGATATAAACTAAAATATTCAGTTAAAGATACAAAATTCCTAATAAATATTTCTGTACTATCTAAGTAAAAAGAACCCTTCTTTTATAGATTTTACAAATAATTATTATAAGTTTGTTTAACGTCATACGTTAAATTTATACAAGTGATCTCATTAAAATTATCAAAAATGTTGCTGTAATTACTCTTCATTTCACTTTTGTTTTTAAATATTTAAGCACTAACAAATTAAAGTTCGATTATTGTAACAAAATATGAAATATTAAATTACCTATAACATACATCAAATTTACATTAGTAAATTTTGTTTCTTCAACAATATTTATTTAACAAATATAACGTAGTACTTATGTCGGTCCTATTTACCTTAGGAAATCGCTTAATTTATTGTTTTAATCAAAGGTTTTTGTAAATATGCAAATACACAATGAACAAATAAAATGTGTAAAATACTACATTAATTGATATAAACCGAAAAATTAAATCGATACATATTACAAAACTCAATATCTCCGTGTCTTTCTATCTGTCTGTTTATGTTCTTTTCGTACAAGAACCACTTATCCGATTTACATCTTTTTTAAATTCATAACTATCTTATCCCGCTAAGTTATAGGGTATATTTAGTTACATAAAGTAACATACGAAATAAGCGGTGACGATGATGGGAAGCAAGTTGCAAAAAGACGCTTTGGGTCGCTTAAATGGCTTACGTCGATTAAATCATTAGAAATATGTTACAATAATGTGTCATATAATTGTAGATCTTAAATAGACCTACATAAAAAAAAAACATGTTAATATATGCCTAAACGCTAAGCATAATCCACAATAAGCATTTTCGTGTTTGAAGTAGCACTCCGTTCCCGACGGTGGAAACCGTCTTGCGCCCATTGAAAAAGGAGGGATGTTGTATATAAATAGATCTCGATATATATTAAATATATTTTTTCGAAACAGGAATCAAAAATACACGGATTATCTAAATTTTATTTAAAATATTTTGTCTTATTATTATTTATCTCATAATTAACGTACCTAAGTAAAATTTTCTTTATTTCTAAAAGAGACCTAAACAACAATTATGTAGTCTATACGAACGGAGCCGCAAGCACAGCTAGTCTTTTAAATGCTAGTTTATCTATCGCAGCGCTCTAATCTTTCAGGCGTCAGCAGTGTGAAATTCTAGTGGTTTTCTGCTTTTATTTTTAAAATTATAATTGTTTACATTATTTAATACATAACACTTTTAATACGCCGAGAAAATTCTAATTTATTTACTCAACAACCAAATAATTATTCTATAATCCACGCAAACAAAGCAGGCACAGTTAGTATTTAAATATTACTTAAAATTTGTTGTAATACTTTTAATAAATTTCATCAAGTGAGGCCCTGTTCAATGGCAATTTTTCTGTTGTCATTTTTAACTTCCAGCTATAAAAATTGAAAAAAAATAACATGAAGTTATTGTTTTCAGTCCAATTTTTGAAAATCGAGTTTTCATCAGATCTTGATCTTTTAGGGTTCTACGAATCTATTTCAACCATTTTCAGAGTGGCGTCTGTATGTACACGCGTGTGTGTTAAAAAAATTATCAAAAAGTGTTTTAGATTATTTCTTAAACTGATCTACCGATAAAATCCAAAATCTAATTAGCTTTTCTGCTTACAAAGCAACGTCCATCATTACGAACTGCATCAAAATCAGTTGGTTCCTTCGAAAGATATCATCAACGAAATTTTCGCAAAATATGATCTTTTCAAAATAACTTTAATGTTCTTGTTGTATATCTGTTAACTTACTTTTCTTGAAAACTACGTTGAATGGCGCAAAGTAGATATAAATCGAGCAATGCGTTCGATATATTATACCGTAGTTTAAATATTAAAGAAATAGTATTTTAATTAAATAAATCTAGATGTTTGAACTCGAAGAGCTGAAATCTTATTGAAATTATATTTTTAGGCTCGGAGCGTGAAAAGGCACAAAACTCGACCTTCTGACCTCACACACTCAATAATTTACTTTGAAGTATATTTTAAAGACTTTGAGCTTGAAAGTAGCAAAGAGTTTTAGGAATGGCCTATAAGCATAACCCTTTTCGAAGTTTTGAGCTTGAAAGGCCTAAAGTCTCTTTAAACTTTGAGACAACTATAATTTTGAAACTTAGAAATTTAAAAACATATCAATAAATATCACAGAAAAAGATTTAGGGATGGGCGTATAAGGTCAACAGTTTTACAGATTTGTTTTTATAAAAAGTTGTATAATCGTTCATCGAGATGAAAAAAAGTATTGTATGATTTCATAAATGTGTTAATGATATCATTAAGGATGTATACACCTTAATTATAATTATATTTAAATGAAAAAAAATCAAGGACGATATTACATATAGAAATATATTTTTTTAATTTTTTCTGTAATCGTTTTTATAACGATGAAATTTAATAGAAAACACTTTATTACAATTTTTAACTGTTGGCGAGCATGTTGCACACTGTCGTGCCCTTTACTATTGTTCTGAAAATTCAATTTTATAGGACTTAACTAGATCTCGGCTCAGTTAAATAAACAGACACAAGTTAGCCTATTTCAAATGCCCTCACGAACTGCGAAAAGCCTTACTATGTACAATAAAATAAAAGAGCCTATTTCTTTCTAAAATCCGCCAACGCACTGGCGATTCCCCTGTAGTTGCGGTGTGTGCGTGGGAGGTGATCACCTACTCTCCTATAGCTCGCATGCCCGTTTGCCTATTAAAAATCATATAAAATGAGAAAGGTCGTACTAACGATTTCGCCAAATGCATTCCGGGGTCCTGCGCGACATCGACGCGTCGCATTCACGCTGACGAGTCTGCGGAGAACGCGGAAGCAGCCTGTTCCAAATGATTTTTTCATTTCTCGTCTAATCCTTCTAAAGTATTAATCGACTAACTTTTTACAGCGCATTGCTGAAATTGGTTTCAACAATCTCTATTTGATGTCCACATATTTATTGGCAACATAATTACCGTGTCGTACAATCACGAGGTATTACAACTTATTTCAGAGTACGTTAATTAAGACTCTAACGAAGCGTTAGTTACAGGTTCAAGTGGTTCGTAAAAGGATTGAGTTGAATAAATATGAAAAATAATGTGTTGTTTTATTTTAGTACTACTTATGTATGTGTCCTAAATTTTAGAAGAGTTGGAACCGTCAATGTTACAAACACCGTTGGATGGAAAAACGTGACGATGAAATAAGCTAGATTAACCGTGTTATTATAAAAAGAAATTAAAGTTTAAACAATTGAATTAACAGTGCTTTTGGATTAGGAGTTCAAATTGTGTTTAATTATTTGTGCCATAAAACTGTATTCTTTCCGAATAACTATCAATTTTATCCATAAATATGTGACGTCATATTGAAAACAATGAAATTTCAAATCTATACACACACTTAAGAACCACGGTTGGGTGTTTTAAATTTACACAATGTTTTTGCGTGCCCAATTTTTCTTAAATCATTATTATTCTTAAAATAAATGTAAATAAACCTAAATACTAAATATACGTGCATTATAAATCTACCGAAACACACTGTATTTAAATTTGAGTCTGACTATTTTATTTAGTTACTCTTAATTATTTTACTTAATTTTTTTTTTTTTTGTTATTTTTATACTTATTTATTTCCATTATTTCATATTTAATATATTCGCAACAGCTTATTAAATGTTTTAGTACTAAAATGGAACTTACTCAAATTTTTACTTCTAAATGTCATTAAATAAAATTATTTGAGCTTGTTATTGATAGTAATATAAAACAAATTCTACTTAAGAGTGAGTAAGAAAATTTTATATTTGGCGTTGGCAAATCACTTTTAATTATCATAGTCAAAATTACGTAGTTCGTGTCAAATACATGAATGAGCATCCACTAGCACCGCTTCATCTCCTCCTTGCCTTCATCTCTTAAACCCTCCGCGGCCGGCAGATGGCGCGGTCACTGCTGTAGACATTAGGGATGCAGTACTGTTGCCGTAAGACGGTCACAGTTCCTGATGCGCCATCGGGCAAGCGTTCCGTCGGCGAGGACCAGCGCACGACAGTCAACTACCACGCGTCGGCAACGCAACACAACACCCACCAGCGACTGGATGCCGGGGAAGCCTTGGAAGTCAGAATAAAGTGTGTTTCACGTTAAAACTCGCGTTTTATTAGCAATCCACCATCTAAATCCTAAAAGCGGCTAAGTACATGTCGCTTATCTATATATATAGATATGGATATCCATGCTAATATTACTAATGCGAAAGTTTGTCTGTCTGTTTCTTACGTCTTCACACCTAAAGGGCTGAACCAATCTTGATGAATTTCGATGTAAAAATGGAATGCTTTAGAAAATACATAGGTTATACTTTGTTGCGAGAATATAAACCCAAAGAAGGAAGATGGGGTGAAATAAGGGATAAAAGTTCATATGCGACTTTGGTCATTTTACGTTAAAAGCATGAGACTTCATTATTTATACTATGATTAGAACACAATATATACGAGCTCCATTGTTTTGGAAATCCTGCGCTGAAGGAGATAAAATGGTCGTTGGAATTTTTGTCGGTAATTTAAGTTAAACACATAAAACGTTTTATTTAGGCATTTGCGTGTAGAAAAATTTATATTTACACCTTTGTTAAGGTTCTATAATATATATCTTAATGTTAGATAGGCATTATCTGGCCTGCATGCTTTTATTCGCGAATGTCAATTCTAGTTCTACACGAAAATCTGAATATTTAAACATTGAGGAGCTCGCGTAAAAGCAATAAGAACCGTGGACCCTGCGAGTAGTCTAGTGAAGGAATGTAATGTTTAAAGCATAAAGGTAATTAAAATAATAATAAGTTAAAAACTAAATTAACGTAGTAAACTCCATAGTAGTTTTAGCTAAAGAACAATCCCGACACCCCGGCACCCTAAGGGCCTAGCCGTCTGAAGCTTACAATATCATAAAACTCGACGTTTCTCTGTCTGTTTGTCCGTTTGCTTATTTTTCACGCAGGAACCAATCGTATTGTGCAGGTTTTTATTCAAAGCTATAATATGTTATCTGGCCAGGTTATAGGAAATAAATAGTGATGATGATGGTTAGCCAAGTCGGAAAACGATTTTGAGTCCACTGAATATCTTACCATGGGTAAACCTTAAGATACGTTAAATTAATGTATTACACGATTGAAAATCTTAAAAGGCCTACAATAAATAAAACACCTTTTCAAAGAAAATATAAAACCTTCGAAAACGTTAAAATAGTCTGTGTGAGATGTTAATTCGCGAAATCCATAATAGACGCTTGCCTGCGACATGGATTAACATGCAGCATGCAACCCTCCGCTGACCCTCGAATCTGCCCCTCCAGTACGAATCCCTATTCAAATAAAAGATTGACAGATATATCGAACACCAAAGCAATTGTTAATTGTTTATCTATCTTAGTCCGCTAATAGTTATATTGTTATTTCGACGTATGTTTCAAGCCAATTAGGCATGTCCTTACGAAAATGGAGACAGTCACATCCACCAGGGCGTAAGGATTTTTTTATTGAACTTATGACCGGTTTCTATTAAATGTTTAACAAAATAGGATCTATCTGATTTATTATTTTAAAGGCCTAAATATGTTCTTTGAATCTAGTTTCAAAACAACGTCCGGTGTATCCTATATATATAGATTTACGTTAATCACAAGTTAATTTGTAAATTCGGGATTTTTATTACTGTGCAATTTATCTTTATCGTTACATAAAGTTTTAAATTATTATTTGTTTTAAATACCGTATAAATATAATATTTTTCTTTAATTATGAAATCTTCTTCGAAATGTACCATAATGTGTTAAATTAGCTACATATTTCTTTTGGTGTTTTGGTTTTCTCCTCACATGAACGACAACATTTCAAATGAGGGGTTGGGTCCACATTTATCGGTTGTTTTGACACTTCTCGCCCTGGTGGATGTGACTGTTTGCATTTACCTAAAGATGCGCCTAGTTGCGTGAAACATACGTAGAAATTAACCATATAACGATTAGCGGATTAAGTTAAATAAAAAATAATACTTGCTTAGGTGTTGGATATCTGTTAATCATTTCAAATCAATATTCAATTCTTCGAATAGGGATTTGTAGTGAAGAACAGATTCGAGGGTCAGCGTCGGTTGCATGCTGCGTGTTAATGCATGTTGCAGGCAAGCGACGTTAAAATAGTTAAACAATTGGTTGTTTTGGAGTCGATGATAGCTAAAGATATGCCAGATGCTGTCTTATATCAACTTTCATAATTTAACATCGTATTTAATTCAATGCTTTGTTGAGTTTTGCTGTTATTAACTTTGTGTTCATCAGTAATGGTTTTGAAGGCAGTTTATATTTTTTTGTGAAAATTTATTTTATATATCACTTTTAGTGATTAGATAATTAAATAAAAATGAAACTAATTTTAACTCATGGCTTAAGACAATTGTAAATGTGTATTTGATTGGTCAGCCGGCCTTTATTTATTATAAAATCGACCACACGACGACAGACTGTTGAAGGAAATAAGCGGATTACGAAATCTGTCTTCAGAACAGAATGTTTACGACAAGGTATTTAAAGACTTGTACTTCACATTTTGGAGCTGAAAATATATTATTCGCTTGTTGTTGTTAAACGAAAAGAACTAATTGACCATATTCGCTAAGACGGGTAAGAAATGTCAAAAATCAAAAATTCATTTAGAGGGCTCTGTATGCGTATGTTCAGTAGGATTCCTGCACATATAGCAGATTTACTCTATTATAAATTTAAGAATATTACTAAACAAACACTCAGTAAAATAGGTTATTACACAATTTCCGATTATTTAGAGGAAAAGTATTCATTGGCATAAGCGGCTCGACTTCTTACCGGGCTGTTTCGTTCGTTAAAGGTTTTGTATTTGTTTTAGCTATACATGATGAAATCAGAAAGAGCTACCCTTAAGTTTCTGCTCGTTCTTCTTGAGGGAAAACTGCCTTCCGAACGAGCGGTAAAGTCTGAATTCCCAAAACTTATGACTTATTTGAGTATTATTTTATAAATACGAAATAAAGATATTTTGAATTAGAATTAATTCTTGTCTTAGGAAAACAATTTTGTTATTAAATAAAAAAAAGTCTTCAACATAGATGTGTCGTTTAAAATGAAGGGAAGACGTTAATAAAATTATCAAATAAGGCGTATTTATACGACAATAAAATGTCTTTTACATAACAATTAAATACAAGCGTATCAAAAAGTTTCGATAGCAAATACGAAACTTTACAAAACTTATGAAAACAGCTTGATTCAAAATTGAAGTAATTTAATTAATTTTCCTTCAAATTTCGCAATGAAAATAAAAAGATTTTTAATCAGTACTAGCTGTTTGTAATATTTCATTCGAGGCAAATAATACGAAAATAATTTTTAAAAAATGTTGGCAAACAAAACTGATTAGTTTTATTTCGCTTCCAAGCTAAAGCAAAGTGTAATTAATTTTGACAATTTATTTATAGAAATTCCGTCTCGTATTAAGAAGTAATTATGTCGAGTCCAATTAAACACGCAAACGAAATAGGAAAGGGAACAAACCTTCCGGAGATCAAACAAACACCTTTAGATGTGTTAAGGGCAAACGCTTCTTTCATTACAAGACCGAGTAGGTCAATATTTTCCCCGACCCTCGATGTCGATACATTTGCAGAGGTCCGCACACATCGTAACGCGAGTTTTCTTCGTAGCTCATAAACTATTGCCCCTAATTGTGTCTCCTTGCTCTGACCTTTCAGTACAAGGGATGATGAAATAGCGCAACCATGTTTATATACCTAATTAGCCATTTCATAAAATTCAACTATTTCAATTGAATAAAATTGCAACTCAATTTCTATTCACATACTGGTTGTTTTTTTATTAACACACTAATAGTCGTGAATAATTAATAAAGAAGTAGCTATCCGTTAGTTTCGCACCTGCTCAATGGGAATGACTTCAATATGCCATATGCTATGTTATATTGAAAATTATATTGATAATTACCTGAAATGAATTTATATTATTTCAAACATGTTAGAGATTATTATATTTTGGTCATTTCATATTAGTTTCACAGTTTTCATTTTCATTTTAAATTTTAAACATTTTCATCAAATTTTTAACTGACAAAGCTCTTAGTATGTAAATTTAATATTTAGAAGTTTAACTGATAGCGAAGTTTTCGGTTCATCCTAAAAGTTATATGAAGATTTGGCATCCACCTCGGATTGTCCGCGGCAAATCTGTCACCAAAGGCGCGATTTCATTCTCGTCCAAGTCACAAAAAGAGCCTAATACTCGCTGTTCCCATGAAAGCTGATATGGCGGCGACTAAATCTTCTCTCAAGACAAAAAGGAGATAGACGCCATCGACGGAAGCCCTCGAGGGCAGACGTGGTATCGATAAAGCATGCGACTTCTCTTAGCAACATAGTCGTGACAGGTTTGCCGAAACTGTACTCAAATCGCTGCGTGGCGGTCGTAAGCGCGGCCATAAAGAAATAATAAAATATTTTCTCTTATAAATGAGTGCGAAAATCAAAATTTAGAGTTACACATATTTTTAAATTTAGGATTAAGGGATCAGCGAATGTCACGGCAAATTTATTAACTGAAAACAACGAATGGCTTATACGATACAGATTTTTATTAGTCGAGCGAAGAGCCTCTACTAGGCCAAAATGTCACTTTTGTGGTACGCTTTACAGAAAAACTACAAAACATCTAGACGTAAAATTAAATGTAATTGCTTCATATTAATGTCTAGATGTGTTATCAATATTATTTTATAGAAACTATATAAATAATAAATAAATATACACATACATAGGGGAGACGGTGGCTCCATCTGTGAGCTACATCAAATACTAATATATGGTCACTTCATCATTGTATAATATATCTATATATGCTGGAACCCCAAAATGAGTCAGTGCAAGAACCTCAAAATAATGTTAATGTTCAACAAATAATTCAAAAATTCTGATAAAAATGTGTGCTGAAAGAGATTACTCTGCACAAGAAATATTTTGGATTTTAATGAGTTGGCTTTTATTTCGATCATCTGGAAAATTTATTTTGATTAATTTATCAATCAGTTAATGGGAGCAACTACATATATAAAGAAGATGGAAATATTTCTGTTTCAAATTCTTTACAAAATAAACAAAGACCAGTAAAGTTTTAAAATATGTGCTTCATGATTTTTAACAAAAATTTCTCAAAGAGGCTCAATTTATATGTCAAAAATCCCTTCCATTCTTATAATCATTCCAAAATTTTATTATCTTCCTGGTATTGAAGACAATGACAAGTTTTATTATATATTTCCTGGCGACAACAAACTGATTTTTAAATCAGGAAAAATGAACTGGAAATCTGTATATGAACAATATTTTAATATTAACGATAATGGAAATTACAATTTGGACTACATGCAACATAATTTGGAATATGAAGAAGATTTAGAATTTATAGATGAAGTAGAAATAGAACAGCCATATGATTGGATGGAAATAGCTGCTGGATCAAATAATATTCCGGGAAGATGATATAGAGAGAAATTGATATTACGCATCATTGGCATTTTATTTCAGATAAAAAATACTAAATGGATTAGAAGATTTTGTTGACACTGAAAAAGCTGAAGAAAATATTGATAATCAAATTAATATGAATGCTCAAGATAATCTTTTATTCAAATCTTACATTTTCTAATGAGCAATTGGAAATCATAAACATATTTGAGAAACAACTTAGTTATTAACAAGCTAATGAAGAAGAAATACCAATTAAACGGGTTGTGACTCAAGTTAGATCAGGGCAGAGTACTTTAATTGATTATTTTACTTTTCGATTAAATCAAACGTTGGGACCATCTTCTTAACAATTGCTTGCACCAAGTGATACTGCATCTGTAAATATTAATGGTTCCACTATACATGCTAAACTTCTATGAGGAACTCATAAGATTTATAAAGATATCAGTTTATATTCACTCGCTCAGTTTCAAGAGGAAATTGGCAGGTGTAAATTATTATAGATAAAATGAGTATGGTTGGATGTAGTCTTTTGTGAAAAATCGACTCACGATTACGTAAACCTTTCCTTTTAAACAACACGAAGATTTTGGTGGATTATATATATTTTTGGAGATATAAAACAATTACCACCTGTTAATGAACTACCACCACTTTATAGCGATAAAATTGAAGGAAGTGAGTATCTTTTCGTAGGTAAATTATTATACAATTCAAGTATTGAAAAATATTTTTTTTCATCATCTTTTAGACAAGACGAATCACACAAATATTTCGAAATATTCTAGACCGTATAAGTAATGGTGTATGTACTCCATATGAAAATTAATGACAAGAAGTTTTCAAACTTTTTCTCAAAATGAACGTAATTTTTCAAGAACGCTATTCGGTTATTTGCAACTAATAAATACGTGAAAGATTATAACCATCTAAAGTTGAAAGAGTTACGTCAACCATTTGCTTATATTTCAGCTATTCATAATTGCTCTAAAGCACGATTAGCTGCAGATGTATCAGGTGGACTTGAACCATTTATAGTTTTATCGATTGGATGTAAAATTATGCTACGCTAATTTATGGACAGAAAAAGTATTAGTGAATGGAGCTTTAAGTTAAGTTCAAAATATCATTTATGAAGAAAATCATGGTCCACCTGATCAAATGCCACGAGTTGTAATAGTTCGTTTCGAAAATTACTCTTATTCTAGTTATGAAAATAACGGTAGTGTTCCAATTCAAGCGTAACTAAATTTTGGAAAAGTGGAAATATTAATGTTCACGTAAACTTTTCCGTTACAGTTAGCTTTCAATCACGATTCATAAATCGCAAGGTCAAACCAGAAAAGGCTGTCGTTGACATTGGACGAAGAAACTTCCCTTGAATTAACATATGTTGTTTTATCAAGAGTAAAACCTTAGAAGGTTTAGCAGAAAAGAAATTTTATATAGATTTACAAGTATTCAAAACTCATACATGCTGCTCTGTCGAAAACAAGAAGAAATTCAGATGAAAAATTTTAAATGCACTTGAAAAGAAAAAAAAATTCATTAATTATTTTTATGTATATATTTTTGAAATAAAAATATTTTCCAATGATTAAAGTATAATTTTATTTAAGATATGTATATACTTTATACGATACGATTCGCGATCCATTACAAAATTATACTTTTAGCTAGTATAATTGTTGGTGAAATAAAGACACTTTTGTGCACTTCTGAACAATTCGTATTATAGCAATTACGTGGCAAAAGCGATTACCTCAATTTTCTACGAGATGGCGATAGAAACATTTACAACTCAAAAAATAATCACGTTATTCCAGGTAAGAAACTTAAATAAGTAGGTTCGTACCGAAACGTTATTAAAAGTACAATTTTCATCAAAATCGTTAATGTCGACTCTGAGATACCAATGCATAAATTGAAATATATACAAAATTGTTCACTTAATAAGATACCTCTTGATGTTTCAATAGGGACTAGGGTTCGAATCGTTAAAAGGACACAGCGCTATTTTTCAAAAGGACCCGTAGGTATAGCAATCAATCGATTTTTCTAGCTGTCATCGGAGCAGCCGACCCGACGTTAATATAGTAATTAGGAAGCATAAAACAGACACAGGCAACAGGTTGCTCGTATCAATTTTATCGTGCGTCGGCTGTCGTCCGTTTGTATATCGGTTTCTTAAGCGCTGACTCCCTTAATTTGTTATATTTTTGTTTGATGATTCATAAAAACGCATTTCGAATTTTCTGCCTAAAGTTTTTTTATTCTCGACTAGAAAACGTCGGTTTTGTCGTTTAACGGTAATTCCGCAAGCGGACTTTTGAATCGGGCGCTCTTACAGGAACTTGATCATAACGAAAATATTACGAGAGATTATTATTGCTACTTTGTCTGCCAGCTGAATTTGGTTAATGGTATTTTGTATGGACCTATCTTATAAATACAATAACATACCACAGTGTGTACCAAACCTAGTCGTCATTGTAGCGTTGGTCGTATCTATATTTTACGGTTTCGTAGCCAACAAGATAACCTTATAGTTTCTTTATGCCCGTCTTTCTATGTGTCTGTCTGTCCGCGACTTAGCTCAGAGACTCTTAGCATTAAAAACTGTAATGTGGTATGGGTATATATATTAATGGCGCCAACAAAGTGGTTGAATAAAGACTTGAAAAAAAAAAGTTTTATGGTATATCCCCTACACGTAAATTGAGCATGAATTTTTCTCCCGTTTATTCCATTGTGTGAAGTATCGTTAGATAGATCTTTCAAAAGCATTGCGGGTGTGTGGAAACCATATTTTGATATAGGAATCTAGAATTTAAAAATTACCAATTACCAAATTTAAATCTCAATTTATACGGAACATTAAGTTTTAATTTGGTGTCCCTAAGGATAAATGGTTATTCGTGGATGTGTGAAAAAATTCGCAGCAGTAGTACATCATTGAAACTAAAAGGAAAACTATCACAACTAAATAGACTACAAATTAACGAGTAATATTCGACCAACTCATAAAATGTACTCGGAGAAGAAAAAAAAAGAAAAATTTCATACAAACTCTATGGAAAATTATTTGGATAACGTTTTTAATCGTGTAAAATAAATAGCAGATATGAATTTATGAATTATGGAAATATAAAACCATAACATAATTAATAGACATCCTGTGTGGGCCCGTTTTTCGACTTTATTAGACGTTAAACCATGAACTCGATTAATAGGTTCATTGTATCAAACAAAAAGTCCCTTACCAACTCCGTATACTGTGACGGGCAACTACGGAACCCTCCTCTGCGCGTGGTCCGACACGCGCTAGGCCGGTTTTTTGTAAGTTGGTATTACATGCGTATTTTTTGCGCTTTTGTCTGTGTTTCTCTCAATATGGCGTTATCATTAAAGGCAGGGTGTAAATTAAAGTTATTTATTCCGTACTAATACCAGCACCTTGACACTAATTAATCATCAACTTAAACAAACTTAATTATTTCCGATTGAATGGCATCTAAAATAAATAGTCTATTTCGAAGATGCTCCCTCGTACCTCAGCCGACGCCAAAGGAACACGCACACACTTCATCAATAGAATAATGTGACGTATTTATTAAGACAATAATTCCTTAATATATAGAGACTTAGCAGATCCGAGTCGAAATTTAACCCCTAGGAAAACTCTGTTAATATCTACTCGCTATAATGCATAAAAGTATTAATTTAGATCTTAAATAACTTAGAAATTATGATCCGTTTAAGATCTAGTAAGCTATGCTTTTTTTCCAGTTTTGTCACTTATTAGGGCCTTTTAAGTACTTCCTTCTTGCCAAAAAATATATGCCAATAACTTTATCGGTGTCAATAAAATGAAATTTATTTGAGTGACGATATATCAGAGTATATAAATTAATATTATATTGTGTTTATTATTATTTTATTTTTGTGACAAGCCTTGGCCTAATGGAGAAGCGAATAAAATTACTCTGTTTATTTTTTTTAATACCACTTAGTTCTAAAAAAAGCAGTTAACAACATCATATTTGGCAGTCTTTTCGATTCTGCCAATCAAAACTATTATCATGGTATTAAACTGGAAATTTGTATTAATATTTTTTTATATTAAATTTTTTTCCGGCTACGCGACGGCCGATTTGCAAGCTCATCGATCTTCCGAACTTGTTATGGCCATTTGTGTATGTACTCGTATGGCGAGGAGACATTCCGAGCGCGGCGACTCCCGGCGGCCGGCGCACGCGTCCCGGTCGGAGTGCGCCGCTTATCTGTTTCGTTTCTTGGATGCAAGCCGTACAATCCAAACTTACACTCGGCAAAATGTCATGGTTTAATTGGAAATTTAGGTTTGAATTTAAATTGAAATTAAATTTTCGCGACTCAATTTGTGCAGTTAATTCTGCTAATTTATTTTGCAGACGTTGCATTTGTTGCTGCACATTTTGAGAATACTTTACAAGGAGTTTTTGTTCATAACTTTTTATAGATCCAACTAATTCTAGGTTTTTTCACACTAATTCCTTTGTAACTAATGTTAAATTATTTCATACTTTTTGTAGAATGTTTTATTAACTAATTTATTTCAAAATATTTTTAAATTTTTAGCACTATTAAAATAAACATGTTTTTGAGTGTCAGTTCTTGTCGTACTATCCAACATTGATTTGCACAACTTGATCGTTTTATCCACCTTACTTAAATCTGATTTGGAATTTACATGTATTAATTCTACTATTCTGCAGCTCTTGCTACAGATTGTATTTAGAGTGAGCGCTCGTACTAATTCCGACAGTCGTTCGTTTCATTGACCAGTACTTGCAAGCGATCGCATGATCATTCAGGTCATTTCATTTAATGTGCATTTCAACTAATTCGCCTTTAATTTTGTGTTTATTAATCTTATTTTAATTTCATGATCATTAAGCTCGCTTTTAAGGCAATTACATTTCTCTAGATGCCATAAGTTCTAAGGGCACAGGCTGTGACATAGCTAGGGGAGGGTGGACGACGCCCACCCTAAAACTTCTTTGCCCACCCTAAAAAATCGATAGTATTGAAAAATTATTTACTGTTTAGTCGCGTTTAATTTAAGATTCAATACCAATCCACGTATAGCCAATTTATCCATTATAAATATTATAATTTATCCATTATAAACATGCCTCCACAATTTACAAATAGGTATGTTATTATTGGCTATGTGCACGACAACAACGCCCCGCTGCCGTTCGCAATTACTTGGGATTAAGTATATCAAATAATTTGTTTTCATAGAAAAACAAGACATGTATTTATATATATGCGAATTAGAAGGCTCCGTGTAAGGGACTTGTGATATTTATTTTAATTAATAAATTCATTTATTATTAATTATTGCACAATATGCAAAAAATGTAGAATATATACCAATAATTTGTGTCGTTATTCTTACAGTTCATAACAAAATACAAATTACAGGAAACGCAAAGTAATTTCAATGACTTTAGATTGGTACAGTTTTCTGTCACGGCATGCGCTGCTTTCGCTTTATTTGCCTGACATCACGAATCCTATTTATTTTGTGCTGACATGCCCTTGCGCACAGCGAATACCTCACGCACGTGTTAAGCGAAATAGCTATGCGGCTATAGCCGAATACGCAGTGAACGAATGCCGAACAACGCTGCACTACGACGCGCGCGAGTCTTTGCCACTGAGAATATAGTGTCGAGAATGGTACGACCATATGAATTTGTGTAAGGAGAACGAAACGCGACAATTTGGCAAGTTTGAGAGAAAGTAACAGACGTGCACTTGTTCGGCTATTATCATTGCGCGTGCTCATAGTCTAGGAACAAATTGAAAATGGTGAAAATGGTCTTAAAGTGCGACAGCTCATTCGATCCGAATAACGTCTAGAAAAATCAGAAAGCGTTTATTAAGCTCATGAAAATTGTAAAGTTATAAATAATTAAAGATGAAAAGAAAGTTATTTGGTTTATAGCCGATATCTCGTAAACTATTAATATTAAAGATATTAAAAAAAAAATCCTTAAAAAAGAGAAAATTTGGAGAATTTTTTTTATAAAAAAACCCTTAACTCCTGAAACTCTATCTGCTTTATTAATAATTTTAATTTAACGCTGAAAATAGGCCTCCGCGAAGCATTTTAAATAAGCGCGCGCCTTGTCAAAAAATGAGTACGTCATACTAAATAATTTTTATCAAGGTATGAAATATTAATTTAAAAATTTGAATAAATTATGGTGTATTTAGAACAAATATGATTTGTTTGTTCTAAATACACCGTATTGAAAAAATACGATTTGTTTGTTATTTTAAGCTTTCTGAAACTTTTGATTTCGAAGAGCTCAAAAGTTTTATGGAAGTTCGATGAAACTGCATTTTTTTTAATTTTCAATTTGCTATAATTTTTGAATAAGTCAACCAATTTTTCAAGCGGTTAACAGCAATCGATGTAGTTTTGCGAGTCCTATAAATAATTTGTAAATGAAAGTTGATCAGATAGAAAAATACAGTTTTTTTGAGAAAAATCAAATTTTTTGATTTTTTTCGTTCACCATATCTCACGAACGAATCAACCGATTTTGTACGGCCAAACAGCGACTGACGTGGTTTTTTGATGTTAAGAGGTGATTAGTTTTTGAATCAATCGGTGAAGCAGTTTAAAAGTTATTCCACCAAAAGCACATTCGAAAAAATATTTTTTTCGTAATTTTTTTGAGATTTCCTAGAATCTAACACTCCAAATAGGTTAAAATTTTCTGGAAATGTAAATTTGATGGAAGTCTGTAGAATGCCAAAGTTTGGTTCCAATAGCTAAAGTCGTTCGAAAGTTATAAGAAGTTTACATACTTACACACATATACATACATGACATCCTCGCGGGAACCGTTAAAATAGCTTCCTATGACCTTAAAACGAAGAGATCTAATGAAAACTCGATTTACAAAAAACGAGGTAAAACTTCTTGATTTTCAAATATATTTAATTTTCATAACGTGAAGTTAAAAAA